>JAOXYA010096444.1:0-10965 GCA_028565675.1 Sorex palustris
CCCATATGGTCCCCTGAGCACTGCCAGGAGTAATTCCTGAGTGCAGAGCCAGGAGTAACCCTTGTGCATTGCCGGGTATGACCCAAAAAGCAAAAAAAGAAAAGAAAAGAAAAGAAAAGAAAAAGAAAGAAAGAAAGAAAGAAAGAAAGAAAGAAAGAAAGAAAGAAACAGCTTACCAGAGAACTATGGGATGAGTTCAAGAGAAGCAATATAAGAATTATCAGATTCCCTAAAGAATAAAAAAAAAACAAATGTGATAAAGAAACAATAGTTAAAGAAATCATTGATAAGAATTTCCCAGAATTGAGGATTATAGGCACCAAGATCAAAGAGGCCTGAAGGATCCCAGTGAGTATAGACCCAATTAGGGAAATTCCAGGACTCTTTATACTCAAAATGACAAAATCTGAAGACCAAGACAGGATATTGAAAGCAGCAAGATCAAAAAAGGAACTTAATATACAAAGGAAAGCCTGTAATATGTACAACAGATCTATAAAATGAGAGTCTATGAGCCAGAAGAATAAGAAAGGATACAACATAAAAGCTCAACAAAATGAACCCCTCACCAAGAACCTGCTATCCAGCTAGATTATCATTCATATTTGAAGGAACTACACAGAGCTTTGATCTGGAGCAATAGCACAGCGGGTAGGGCATTTGCCTTGCATGAGGTCGACCCAAGTTCGATTCTTCCGCCCCTCTCAGAGAGCCCGGCAAGCTACCGAGAGTATCTTTTCCACACTGCAAAGCCTGGCAAGCTACCCATGCCCTATTCTATATGCCAAAAACAGTAACAACAAGTCTCACAATGTTATTGGGCTCGCTCGAGCAAATTGATGAACAACGGGAGGACAGTGACAGTGACAGTGACACAGAGCTTCATGGACAGGAAACAGCTTAGAGAATGTATTGCCTTGACACAAGTTTTACAAGAAACTTTAAAAAAAAACTCCTTTAAAGAACAGGACAACTTCCTATCATGTGCCATTGAGTTTGGCACTCACTAATGGTGCATGTAGTTGTTCTCTACTAGATAGGTTAAAAGAAAGGTTAAAAACATATAGCAATGAATCATCACAAGTTGACTTTTATTTATTTTCTGATAATTCTATTTGCCATTCCTTTAGTTGTATTGGACCAAAAAGTAATGTGAAATAAATGTGTCAGATGACTGCCAAGGGGTAAGGCTGTCGGATGGGAGCGAACCTGGGGTAGATACTGGTAGAGGGAAGGTACATTAGTGGTGGAATTGATGTTGGAACATTGTATGCCTGAAACAATTCTATTGTGAACAATTTTGTATATTACAGTGTCTCAATGAACTATATAGTATCCCGCCTGCACAGCAAAGCCTGGCAAACTCCCTGTGACGTATTCGATATGCCAAAAACAGTAACAACAAGTCTCACAATGGAAACATTACTGGTGCCCACTCCAGCAAATCAATGAAAAACAGGAGGATTGTGCTATAGTGTCTCAATAAACATTCCTATTAAAAAAAAATCAAGGGAAGCCGGAGCAATGGTAAAGCAGTGCACAATGCTGCTTGCCTTGCACATGGCCAAACCAATCCCTAACATCCTATATGCTCTCCCAAATCCACCAGGAGTAATTCCTGAGCTCAGAGCCAAGAGTAACCCCTGCGAACCACTGAGTGTGGTCCCAATGCATCACCACCCCCTGCAAAAAAAAAAAAATCAAGCTGACTCACTTATGTAAAATTATGCCTGATTATGGACCGGAGCAATAGTATGCAGCAAGTAGGGTGCTTGTCTTCCAGCTCAACTGGATTTGACGTCCCATATGGTCACCCCAAGCACTGCCAAGCCAAGAGTAACCCCTGAGTATCAATAGCTTCTTCTAGCACCACCAGGCACAACCTTCTGCCAAGCAGTGAGCTGAGATTAGCCCCTGTGCACTGGAGTACGGCCAAAACAAATAGACCACTAATCCGGTATGGCAGACCAGCACTTTGCAGTGTTCTGTTGGTCATAAAGGCCAACCCCAAACACCCAGGCACAAAACAGGAGGGAACTCACAAGGGCGTAGAAAGCAGGGGACAGGGATTCACAACACTCTCTTGTAGGCTGGTTATCAGAGACTCCAAGGAGAGCCCCCTCTCCTCAAATCCCAATGTGGGCAGGAAGAGTGAGTAAATTTCACTATTAGGAAATCCTGAGCATTTAGTAGAAGCTTTACTCTGTCTGAAAAGTCCAGTGTTGACTCTCCATAATCCCACTTATGCTCAACTGTACTTGAGTATCATGCCAAAGGTATGCAAAGGTTGGGAGATTCAGGGAAACACTCCAATGAAGCCATCCGTATTTGCTGCATTGCTGGTCAGACTCCGGCTCTGTGAGAACTCACAGAGGAATCCGCACAGTCTTAAGGGGGTCAGAAAAACTATCTTTCTCCTAGATATCTAGTTTGTTTTCCTTATATGAAATATGGGACCCCCATTACCTCTCAATTTTCTCTCCACTGTGGTTATGAAGAAGCCCAATGCTGGGGTCCAAAGAGATAATACAGTGAGTGCGGTGCTTGCCTTGAACACAGCCAAGTTTGGTTCAATCCCTGGCACCGAACATGGTCCCTTGAGCATTTCCAGGAGTGATCCCTGAGAGCAAAGCCAGGAGAAAGCCCTTGTGCACAGCCAGGGCTCCAAAACAACACAAACAACAACAACAAACACAACTGCCCAGCACCAACCACATTAGCCTCTATTGATTGATGTCTGTCTTATCTTTTTATTTTATTTATCTATTTATTTTTTTGCCCCTCCCCTGATGTCTGTCTTCTAGAGCTAATGATATCCTGGAGCTATTTCTTCAAGTTGTTCTCTATTTCCGGAGATTCTCTCAGCTTTTTCCATTTTATCCTTTTGTATATTTTATACTTTCCTAACTCCCTTCGAAGCTTTTGTGGATTGAAGTGGAATATATGTGTATCATAAAAACGTTGGTCCAAAGACAGATGACTAGCACCCATCTGCCATCTAGTGGTGAGAATGATTACTGCCAGAAAAGAAATCTCCCTCATTTTTCAGATTTGTTTTGACAGGATGTAGAGATTAGACTGGGAGGGAAGAAGAAAAGGAAAAAAAAAGGGGGACACTCTGTGTTTTGCTTGAGAAACACACTTCACTTCTAGGGCATTAGTGGACGACAGGCAGAGCCAAGGGGCATGCAATTAATGACTGGTATTTGACATGATCTGTGGGAATCTAACAAAGCTGAAAAATAAAGATCTGGAAAAAAAGAAAGGCAGTGCTGGCAGTGGGAGGGTTAAGTGAACAGTGTTAGAAAAACTAAATAACAAAAATAGGCCAGATTCAATCATATAATCATTTTAAAAGTGCTTGATGTAGGTTGATTGTGTTTGCCTTAATCACAGGAAGCAGTTTGGAACAGGTGTTTTTGAAGGGTGGGGGGCTTAAGGGGCCACACATGGAAATTCTCAGGGGTTACTTCTGGCTCTACTCTAAGAATTCACTCCTGGAGGTGTTCAGGGAACCATATGAGATACTGGGCATTGGACCAGGGTTGGCCATGTTTAAGGGAAGTGCCCTACCCGCTGTACTATTACTTCAGCCCCATGGCCCCATGGAGCCAAATGCTTTCATCTCACTCATGAGAAAACTGGGTCTCAGAAGCACTAAGAACCCTGTCTAAGTCACACAGCCACTCAAGTATAGGTCCAGGGTTACTCCAAGACCTCTTCATCAGAACCACACTGCTTCTAATTTATATGACAGATACTCATTTAGGCTTCTATGTCACATACAGTGTGTTGGGATGAAAATCAGATCATCAGAGACTGAGAAAACAGTAGGTAAAATGCTTGCCCTGGGGGCTGGAGCAATAGCACAGCGGGTAGGGCGTTTGCCTTGCATGCATCCAACCCGGGTTCAATTCTCAGCATCCCATATGGTCCTCCGAGCACCACCAGGAGTGATTCCTGAGTGCAAAGCCAGGAGTAACCCCTGAGCATCACCAGGTGTGACGCAAAATAAATAAATAAATAATTTTTTAAAAAATGCTTGCCCGCGGACAGCCAACCTGGGTTTGACCTTCGAGCACTGCTATGAGTGGATCCTAAGCACAGCAGGATACGGCCCTCAAAAAGAAAAAAAAATAGTGGGGGAAGAATAGGAAAGGAAATCAAATAATCACATGTTTCTATGAAATTAGTGCTCACTGATTGTATAGCTAATCCTTGGTACCCCACCCCCAAATCAAATGGTTATGCAGTTCCATAATTGGTTCCATAACCTCCACTGAATCGCAAAAGTCATCAGTTCCACAATGATAGGGAGAGATCCTAGGAGCGATAACAGTAGCTAAGCCAAGGGAAATGGCTGGTTCGGTCAGCCACAGTATTAATCCAGCACCTGCACTGAGCCAGGCTCCAAGTAGGATGCTGAGGTGGCAAGGTCAGAAATGCACCAGGCAGGGTATGGTGCCACCAACAGGTCAACCTGTGCCTGCAGGGTAAGTGCAGCAGCAGCCTCATAGTGCCTTCAGGCTTCCTGACACCTCAAAATTGCCGCTGTGACTTTGGCCAGACCCCAACAACTTGGGACCAAGTTTACCAAGAAATTAAATGGCCAAAAGTTAGATATATGGGAGCCATGCTCATAAACCATCTCCGGCTCAGCTATGCAAGCTCATTTATTTCAGAGACGCACAGATAAGTCTCGAAAGAGATCAAAAGCCACAGTTAATCTTGGACCCATGCAGAGCTGAACAGACTGGGGTAAATCAAAGAGGTGCAAGTTGTCCTGTGCCTGCCCAAGCAGAGTTCCCACAGTCACTTGCTTCCACTATCCAAAATCACCGCCATACCCCTGGCCTGACTCCTCTGTCTCAGAATGGACCTCACCAAGATATGATCTGCTGAAAATTCGGCTATGCGGGTTTTGTGACTGAAATCTCCAGGTTTTCAGAGTTGGGGTGGGCTACCTCCCCCCACTTCCCAATACACATGGAAACACTGGCAATCACCCCCATGAACCAATTCCAGCACCACCCTGTAAACTCTATTAGTGGCCTTGCTTCAGAGACCCATAAATAAATCTTGAAAGAGATCAAAAGCCAGAGACACAGCAGTGAGTCCTGGAAGATACCACAGAGCTGGAGATCTCTCTGGGCCCCATACCGAGCCAGGTTCATTAGGACACCCCAGATGGAGCAAGTGCATTCTCCCCACCTACTGCAGATGAAATCCCCGCGACCAAGAGCTTCCACAAGCAAGGCCCAGGGTACATGTTCCAGGACTAAATCTCCATGCTGCATGGTGGCAGGGGTGCCAGGCTATTCTTCCCCAGCTCCCCGCCTGCTCATCAGCCCGGCTGTCACCCCCACAACACAATGTGCCTCCAGGCACCATCTTAGAACACCAACAGCCCTGGTCCAGAGACACAGCAACAAGTCCTGGAAGACACCACAGAGCAGGAGATCTCTTTGGGCCCCATACTGAGCCAATTTCACAGGGGCACCCCAGATGGAGCAGGTGCAGTCTCCTCACCTACTCCAGATGGAATCCGAAAGCTTCCACAAGCAAGGCCCAGGTATGCGGGTTCTAGGACTGAATCTCCAGGTTGCATGGTGGCAGAGGTGCCGGGCTGTCCCTCCCCTGCTTCCTGCCCCCCTTCTCAGCCTAACTGTCACACCCACTATGTGCCTACAGGCACCATCTTAGTGCAACAAGAACCATGGTCCAAAGACACCCAATTGAATCCCCAAATGGATTAGTGCCCTACAGAAATGTCTCTGGAACCCAACCATTTACAATCTAGGATTCCAGAAGTGTGTGTCTACAGCAACCATGATATTTAAAATGAGAAATGGACAATAAATTAACTAGCTTCTGCCCCTTGCAGGCAGGCATGAATGATGGTGGGAAAATTCAAACAAAACATAATGCCCAAAAGCAGAGAGAGAGCATTGGGAAAATTGCATGCCATAGAGGCAGGATGAGGATTGGGATGGGGGGGATACTGGGGACACTGGTGGTGGAAAGTGTGCACTGGTGGAGGGATGGGTGTTCGATCATTATATGGCTGAATCTCGAATATGAAGGCTTTGTAACTATCTCAAGGTGATTCAATTAAAAAAAAGTAGTTGGCTGGGGTTATAGGACAGCAGGTAGCATGCGGCTGACCCGGGTTTGATTCCCAGCATCCCATTTGGTCCCCTGAGCACTGCCAGGAGTAATTCTTGAGTGTAAAGCCAGGAGTAACCCTGAGCATTGCCGGGTGAGACCCAAAAAGAAAAAAAAAAAGTAATGTGGAGTTCATGCCCAATTTATTCAGCTTAATCAAAGGCTGAATAAGTAGCAATACTCCTACATTAAAAAGAAAAGGAAAGAAGAGAAAAGAAAAGAAAAGAAAAGAAAAGAAAAGAAAGAAATGCACCAGGAACTTTGCCATTTGTATATCTGTGCCTTGCATGTGGCTGACCCTGGCTCAATCTCCCACACCATATATGGTCAGTTCCTCAGTACTTCAGGGCTCACTCCAGGGTCAGAAATAACTTCTATGCACCTCTGGGGGTGGTCCCAAAATCAAAGCCCACCATATCAAAGAGGAATAGCTGGGACAGAGGCTGGAAAGCCCTTATAAACCCAATCCAGAGATCTTGGACTATTTTGGATATAACCCACCTTCAGGTATCTCAAGGAAGACCAGAGCTATTGGCTAACCTGAAACTAGAAACAAGAATTAATGACTAGCCAGAACTTAAGACTTGTCCAAGTAGTATAGAGAGAAACTTTTTTTTTCAGTTTTTACATCATACCCAGCAATGCTCAGGGAGTCTTTACTGACTCTGGACTCAGAAATTACTCCTGGCAGGGCTCGGGGGACCATATGGGATGCACACAAGAAAGTAAGTGCCTTACTTGCTAGACTCTATTCAACTCTGAGAAAATATTTTAATTCTGACAGTTTTCTACTTAACAACCCTCATCAAGAGTACCCTTCTTTGGGCCTTACCAGTTCTTCCAGACCCTTGAAATGCTGATATATGGTATACTCAGTTCTAGAAGGGGTCTCCCTATAGTGGCTATTCCAGATGTGATGTTCTTTTCCAGATCTGATGTCCTCAAAGGTACAGTTGACACACCAAGCACAGAGAAATCTGGAGTTCATTTCCTTAAATTTTCAACTTCTGGTAAAACAAATTACCAGAATATAGGCAAAGGGCAGAGAGGGAATATTAGGGGTACCAATTTTTGTTTTTGGTGTGGGAGGTTAGGGTGGGGGGGCCACACCCAGCTGTGTTCAAGGCTTGTGCTCTCTGCTCAAGGATCACTTCTGGTGGACTTCAGGAAACCACAGGCAGTGCTGAGGATCTAACTTGGGTCAGTCATATACAAGGCAAGTGCCCTGTCCACTGTCAGAAAGATCTAGGTTTCTAAACTATATTCCTCATTACTAGAATGGTGACCTTAGGGCACCATTTTTCTTGCCAGAAAAAAAAATACAGCTCAGATACACAATTGTTATAAAGATTGAATAAGAGTGGATGAGAGGGGCTGGAGTGATAGTACAGTGGGTAGGGAATTTGCCTTGCACGTGGCCGACCCGGGTTCGATTCCCAGCATCCCATATGGTCCCCTGAGCACTGCTAGGAGTAATTCCTGAGTGCATGAACCAGGAGTAACCCCTGTGCATCTCCGGGTGTGACCCAAAAAGAAAAAAAAAGTGTAGATGAGATAGTATGAGGCCCTGCACATGCACACTGATCTCTTACTAGCGTCTTTCTGTCCTTGTGGGTGCTAACCTCCATTCCATCATGGATCGGACTCACCAGCACTGTCTCATGAGGCACTTGGGGCTGTCTGTCCCAATCACTTTCTCATTGGACATCTATTATGTCTATTATGTCATGAAGAGACTAGAGGCCTGGGTTTGTGGCCTGTATTGCACAGAAATAAAACTGTATCCAGAGAGGTGTATTATCTCATGGGAGAGATCAGTAAGCAAACGAATCATTTTATAACCAGAGGACTGACATTAACTGAGAGTGTACGGAGGGAAGAACAGAGAGGAGGCAATACAATGGATAAGACAGGAAGGGTGAACAGCCGCCTGCTTTGCAAGTACATGGGAGAAACATGCCAAGCAGAGCATCCAGTAAGACGAACAAACAAGGTAAACTGGGGACTGGAGAAACAGCACAGGGGTTATAAGGCAGTTGCCTGGCATGCAGCTGACCTAGGTTCAATCCCCAGCACCACTTCCCCAGTCCTGTCAGCAATATAATCCCTGAGAGAGAAGCCAGGAATAATCCAGGAGCACTGTAGGATGTGGATCCCCCTCAAAAACAAACAAAAAAGATAAATCGGTTATAAAGGACTGTTTGAGCCCTGGTGGCAGAAGTTTGTCTTTGGGGTGGGCCACGAAGCCTAGGAAGGAAAGGAAAGCCGCCCATTTGAGTTTTGAAAAGATGTCCTCATTACCAGTATGGGAAGGTTTAGAAGACAGACTCCGAGGGGAGCCTCAATTTGTCCACTCTTTCCCTAACTCTCCAAACAGCCTCTCAGACCTGCACTAACAATGCCAAATGCTTTCCCACTTCGTGATCTTTGCACTTCAATTCTTCTTGCCTGGATTGCCCTCTCGGGGCACTGACAGACCTTTCTTTTTTTTTTTTTCTGAACTCCCAGATCCCGCCTTCCTCCCTCCCCGCTCCCATTCCCTCCCCTGCCTGCCCCCCTCCATAAAAGAAAACTGTATCTGTGCGGGCAGACGTCATCGCCCGCCGGAAGTCCTGGCAATAAGTGGATCCCCCACATGCGCAGCGCCATGGTTATTTGTACATTTATAACGTTGTCCGACGGGCAACTGAAAAGGGGAGTTGACTTATGAGCTATTATCATTTGTTTCTTTTTTTTTTTTTTATCATTTGTTGTCTGGCAGAACTGTAAGGCTAGATGGGAAATTCCAGCAGGAGAAAGCAAAAACGAGGCTGCTAGCTACTGACGCCCCGCTCCCCGGGCTCCCGGTATCCCATCCATCCCCGTGGTCCTACCCCCCCCAACCCCCACCCCCGCCGCTCTTACCGGGGAGCAGCCCGGGGAGCAGCTAGACCCAGAAGACACTGATGTAAAGAGTCGCCCGCGTGACTACATCCCCCAGAGGTCTCTGCGCACAGGGCAGAGGCCACAGGCACGCTTCCCCGTCTGCACGAGTGCGAGATGTCTCGATCCTGAGTCTGTTTGGGTTTATGCTCCGGTGGAGGGGGTTGCTTCTGGCTTTCCTAGCGGGGTTCGGGGGACCATATGAGCTGCTGGGGACCGAACCCAGGTCTGCCGCGTGCAAGGCAAACGCCCTACCCGCTGTACTATCGCCCAACCCTTCTCCCGGTCGATCTGACAGTTTTTCCCTTCTTTCGTCTCCGTCACCAGCCTAAAGGGTTCCCCAGACTTTGGGCAAGCCCCAGCGTCGGCCCCATCTAAACAGCTAGGAGGAAATAATCACCGCCAGGCCGTCTGGGAAATGTAGTTTCCAGGAAGACTTATGGGTAACTGAGTCTGGGGAAGGGCTCATCCCTTGTCACTTGGTCTGCGCTGGCATCTGTTCTGAGCCTTTTCCTGAACCGCAGCAAGGAGTGGGTTCTAGCTATTGTCAGTGGCTCCTACCACCTCCTGGCCGCCACTTCTCAGACCAGCCTCCTAAGTCCCTGCCATCTGCATATTTGCCGGTGCATATAACCTGATTCTCCTGACCCTGGGTAAATTGTAGACTCTAGAAACTCAACAAGTTCTTTCACCTGGGCCTCTGCAGCAGACAAAAAATACACAGGCCAGAGAGACAGCACACGGGGTAAGGCAATGGGGCTGGAGCGATAGTACAGCGAGTAGGCCAATTGCGGGTTTGATCGCTGGCACCCCTATGGTCCCCAAAATACCGCCAGGAGTAACTCCTGAATACAGAGCTAAGAGTAACCCCTGAGCATCACCTGGTGTACCCAAAAACGAACCAAAAAATGGATAAGACGTTTGCCTTGCATGCAGGTGACCTGGGGTTGAATTCCCAGCACCACATATGGTCCCACTGAAGAACTATGGGAATTGTGAGGACCCCCTAAGGTAGCTCCTGAGCACTAGTGGACATGGCCTCCAACCAACACAAACAAACTGAAGCACTCCAGCTGCTTCAGAGTTGATGGTATAAACTAGCAGTCTTCAATATTTTCACATCTGCACACCAACACCTGTTCTACACAATGGTCCATAGACCTGCAGCTATAAGTGAGGTAACAGACCAGTGGTTTTCAACCTTCCTACATCTGCTGGCCCACATGTTCTACGGGCTAATAGTTGAGGACCACTAACATACATGCCATTATTCAGTTATTGGATCGCCTCGTACTGAGGGAATCTTCTCCACTATCCATTCTCATTCCTACACCTAGTCCTCACCTATAACTGAGCTATTTTCAGAAACAATCCCCAGGCGCCATTCCTTTCTGGAAATCAGTCTCTTCTGATTTTTCTTCCCCTACCCAACCTAAATCCTGAAAATTCTGTGTCTGTATTCCTTGTTTAACAATCCCAAATCACAGATTCATACAATTGCTGCTTTAGTTTTAAGCTAGATCCTCGTGGAAAGAGAAAAAAAATGTTGTTGCCTTTGTAATGCTATTACTTCAAAGATTGTTGCCTTTAAAATAAAAGTCTGAGCCTGCTTCATGAGCAAAGGGGAGAAGGCAGCTAGAATAGAGAAGGGATCAGTAAGAAAATGATGGCTTGAGGAACCAGTCGGGATGGGAGATGTGTGCAAAAAGTAGATAAAGGACCAAACATGATAACCTTTCAGTGTCTATATTGCAAACCATAATGCCCAAAAGTACAGAGATAGTATGGGGAATATTGTCTGCCATGGAGGCCGGGGAGGGTGGGAAAGAGGGGGTATACCAGAGATATTGGTGGTGGGGGATGTGCACTGGTGGAGGG
>JAOXYA010096472.1:0-10964 GCA_028565675.1 Sorex palustris
AGGAAGGAAGGGAGGGAGGGAGGGAGGGAGGGAGGGAGGAAGGAAGGAAGGAAGGGGAGGCATCACATAGCCTGAGAGCTCCAGGTAGGGTACCATGCAATTTTCACCTGCCTGCAATCTCTATGCAAGGGTCCTCCCAGTCCTGCCCCAGACCTGGGCCGGTGGTGACCACCTGCAATGGCCTTTGGGCAATGGCCTTTGGGCACGAAAGGGCCCAGTGGGGGACAGAGATAGGCACCTGGGCCCTAGACGTGGTTGGCCTAAGGCAGGGGGCTGCCGTGGCGGCTGATCCCCCCGAAGCAGGGAGCTGGGAGCGGCAGCCGAGACACACACAGTGGCAGTGCGAGTGGCCAAGGCCTGACTATCTGGAGCTTCCTGCCTCTTGGCCCCCCTCAGCCTGCAAGCCCCCACTTCCCGTCCCCCCCTTAAGTCAAGCCGGGCCTCTGAAATGCGGGTCTGGGATCAAAACCTAAATTCCCGTCTCCCTCTCCCCCAGCTCATTCTGTTCCCTCACGGGGGAAAACAAAACCTGCTTCAACATTCAAACACAAGCACGCAGCATTGCAGTTGGCGTTCAATGACCCAGGGGTGTCTCACCACCAGGCTCAATACTGTCTCTTCTGCACTCAACCTACTAATTTATTTGCCAGCCAGGGAGGGGCTGCTCTGCCCCCCCGTCTCGAAGCTCATGACAGAAAGCCAGGCTCGAGCAGCCAAACCCCTGGGCCAAGTAGACGGGGATAAGCACCACGTCCAGAACGCCCGCTTGGCAAACCCAACACTGGTTTCTACATGACAGGTCCCTGGGGGCTGATTTTGCGACATCGGTCCTATGCACTCAGGACTCAAGCTGGACCTGTGGTTTTCAACCCTTGGACAAACTCTGAAGACCGGCCCGCGGCTGGACACCACGGGGCAAGATTACTCAGAGCCAGAACCATACAGTAGCGCCCAAAGATTCCGAGGGAGGAAATCAGGAATAAGCGGCCCAGGAAGGGAGACCTCTCTGGAATGGCAGGCAACCTCCCAGGCACGTAGGAGAGCAACTTCCTTCGAGACGCCAAGGTCGGCTGTCAGCAAGTGCCGCGACTAGGAGAGCGGAAGTGTGGAGAGCGGGGTGGGGTGGAGACAGACAGAGTGGAGGGGGTCGGCGCCTGCCTTGCTCATGGTCAACCCGGGTTCCATCCCTGCCAGCCCATATGCAACCCTGAGCCTCGCCAGGAGTGATCCCTGCACACAGATCCAGAAGGAACGGCCGGCTTTGACCCCAAAACTAATCACAAAAATGGGGCTGGAGCAATAGCACAGTGGGTAAGGCATTTGCCTTGCAAGCAACTGATCCGGGTTCGATTCCCAGCATCCCATATGTTCCCCCAAGCACCGCCAGGAGTGATTCCTGAGTGCATGAGCCAGGAGTAACCCCTGTG
This sequence comes from Sorex palustris, assembly GCA_028565675.1. NCBI lineage: Eukaryota > Metazoa > Chordata > Mammalia > Eulipotyphla > Soricidae > Sorex > Sorex palustris. The sequence continues at coordinate 1,428 of JAOXYA010096472.1, forward strand.
CGACGCCGGGTGTGACCCAAAAAGAAAAAAAAATATAAAAAGACTGAGGAGGACTTGGGAAGAAAAACTCTGTTAGGGACAGAACCAGAACCACAGTACAGCGAGGAGGGCGTTTTCCCTGCCTTGTCTGAATGCATTCATTTTCTGGCATCTCAGGTGGTATCCCAAGTCTGCCAGGAGAGATCCCTGAGTGCAGAGCCACAAGTGACCCTCACACAACAAAGCTACGTCAAAGAATGCTCTAGAAAGTTTGGCAGAAATTTTGGCAGAAAGACAAGCCCAAGGACTGGGGTGGGGGAGGAGTCCACTCAGCAGACACTGAGTCAGGGGGTGCACGGAGAATCAAGCCCACCCCTCCGTGAGCCACAGGCAGCAGATGACATGGCCAAGGACAAGGGACCCCCAGAGTTCAGAGTCCCCACCCGAGACCACTCGATGTCTACAGTTGGGTCCCTCTGACGGCACAGAGCACCTGGCAATGGTGTCCAGGTGGGACCTGGGAAAGTCAGACCCCGCCCCCTCTTTCTCCCTGGCCCCCCCAAGAGTGAATTTACCCGAGGCTGCCATATGCACTCTCCAAACTGGGAAACTTAGAAATGGAGGGGCCAGAAAGATAGGACAGTGGTTAGGGCATTTGCCTTGCACATGGCTGATTCCCCGGAACTACATATGGTCCCCCAGCACCTGCCACCCCGGAATCCTACCTGACCCCCCAAAATAAAGAAAAGAGAACTGAAATGGAGCTGTCCTCGGGCGTCCAGGAGGCTGCCGCGGGGTGGAGGGGTGGGTGGGGGTCTGCACGCTCCCCCTCACCTCCAGCCCCCTCCCCCCACCCCATCACCCCTGCGGGGTGGGGTTCACTCCGGCTGGTGTAGGGGAGACACTGGTCTGGGCCAAGCGTGTCCCCACCGTTTCCAAGGAGACCAAGCAGAGTCCAGGGCGGTGGGCGGTCAGGGGTGAGACCTGGGTGTCCACGAGGCGTCAATGCCCAGCTCGGGTCACACCCCCCCATGCGGCCCGGGCACTGCAGGAGCTTCGAGTCATTTCCCGTGAGTCACCGCCGCAGCACGGGGTGTAATTAGCCCGTCCCCCGCCGGCCTGGCCGCCCCCCTGAGCACAGCCCTGACTCACAGCTCGGGCGCCCTGCTGCTCCCTTCCGCATCCTTCCCCTCCCCGGCCCCCGGCTCTGAGGACGATGCCCAGGGACAAACATCCCCTGAGGAAGTAGGGACGGGGGAGGGCAGGGCAGGAGGCCAGGGAGTGAGTGACCCCCACCCCGTCGTGAAGGAGTCTGGGGAACGGTCCCCTTTACAGGGGGGCGATGGAAGGGAGGGAGTGTCATGGGACTCAGACGGCAGCCAGGGGAGACTCAGCACGCCTGTGTGGACACAGGGCACACGGGCCATAGGTCATACGAGCCTGTGCCCGCCAGTCAATCTGGCCTCCCCCACGAGAAAGCCCAAGCCTACGACCCCAAAGTGCCCCCCACTTGGGCACAGGCTGTGGAGTGTGCCCGGGTGTCCTGCTGGGGTCATCTGTGTTGTGTCCCCCCCCAGCCCCCCGCCTCACACTGCCCCTGCCCACGGACACTGCTGGCCCCGTCCACCGCACAGAGGTCAGCTGCAAAGGGCTGCGGGGGGACTTGCCAGCCACTACTGGCCCCCTGCCCACTCCCATGTCCACTTCTCTTCTGCATATCTGACGTGAGGGTGAGGTCAGAGGCACCCCAAAGGGGTGCCCACCACGCAGGGGACAGGGTTCCTCTTCCTGCCCTCCACGGCAGGGACGGCAGATCCCAGCACAGCGGCCCAACAGGGCAGGATGCAGGCACCCGGCGACCCGGGATATGGAGGAGTCAGGAGCCCGGGAACCGAGTGACGACCCCGGGTAAAGGAGCGGCATGAGGGACTTGCGGGACAAGGGCACGGACGGGCACAGACGGGCACTGTGAGGGGGTGGGAGGGAAGGCGAGAGGGGACCCCGGGAACAGCCCAGACCCTGGACACCTCACTGGCCATCACTTTCCCCAAACGCCCTGGCCAACTCGTGCCCGGGAGGTGTGTCTGGTCGCAGCAGCTCACCTGCACGGCCACAAGAGAAAGTCAAAACCGTGGATGGGGTCAGCCACGGGGCAACTTCCAGCACTGCAAACGTGTCCCTGTGCCCGTGTTTCTGCTTCCCGCACACTGGGCGCAGGGCTGAAGGGAAGTGGTTGGCAGACAAGTGGGGAGGGAACAGGCTTCAAGGGAAGGGGGAGACGTGGGGGTCCAGAGGGGGCCCGGTCTCGGGCCTCCAGCCCAAGGAGGCTCTCAAACGCACGTCCCCGAGTCCTTCCTCAGAAACCTGGGATGACTCAGAACACACCTCTGCATACAGGTACACGGGAATCACGTGAGAAACCACAGCGTTAGAAAGAGGTGTGTGGTCAGAGAAACGGTCCTGCAGGTAAGGCGCTCGCCGTGTACTCAGCTGAACCAAGCTTCATCCCTGACACTCCGTAGTCGAGTCCCCCCCACCAAGGTCCTCCCGGAGAGATGCTTGAGCACAGAGCCCAGAATGAGCCCCTGGACACAGCCAGCTGTGGGCAAATTTTAATTTTTTTTTTTCAAAAAAAAGTAGAAAGACATCCCAATTCTATCAATCTGCTGAGTTGGGAGCCTGCAGAATGCCACGATTTCGAAATCCATTCCATCTGGGCTTGACTTTGCAACAAATAAACCTTCTTCTGATCAAACAGGTCATGAGATGGTGCCGGAGACTCCAGGGAAGAAAAAAGGAGAGGGTCTCCTTAGAAGGACGCAGAGAACTCCAGCACGCACTCAACCGTTTTCCTCCGCTTTCCCGGACACACAAGTTCTAACAAACAAGTCAGGGGAAGCGCGAAGCGGAGTGGGTGAACAGGCAGGAAACAACGGCTGCGGACGCTTTCTCCCCGCCAACCCCCGGCCCCTTGGCTCTCCCTCGGAGGATGGATCGCCACGGGACAGGCCACAGGCCGCCAGTTAACCAGGATTCGGTTGCAAAAAGCACAAACAGGGTCGTCATGCTGTGTACACCCGGCTTCTCGGGCTGCTCTGAGCTCCGGCAACACAACGCCCACCAACAGCAGGGAGAAGCTGCCAAAGCCTCACTAGGTAATTACATAAAACCCTTCGGAAAAAGATCTGACAACGGGCTTCGTCGGGGACAATGCCAGCGAAACCCGCTCTACCTGGGAGCCAACAGGCTCGACTTCGGCGCCTTTTTCTTCGACAGCCTGAAGCCCGGGAGACCTACGCGCCAGGCTCCAGAGACATTTTCCATAAGCCTAAGAAAGAACCACTTGGCACCTTCAAACCACTTCTCTCCCTCTTCCCGGGTATTTATTTCACAGCGCAGGACTTGAAATTGCGCTCAGACGCCCGGGTACCCTTTCTATTTTCGGGGGATCTCTTTCGGAGACCTACTTCCAGGTACCTGTCTCCATCCCAGGACCCGGGAAAGGCAGAGCTGATGAGTGCCACAGAATAATGTGCATGCAGCCTATTATCCCGAGCTGGAAAGAGAGCTGGGCGAGGGGTCGGGACCCCCAGCTGAGAGGAAAGGCATCGCCATCCGAATCCCGCACGCCAGCCCACCTCTGGGGTGCACACGCCGAGAATCCCAGCACCCTGGGTACTTACATGCTGCCCATAAGCAGGAAAAGTTCAAGGAGATCTTCTCGCTCGGGGAGAGGCGCTTACAAGCAGTCGGAAATGAGTAAGACTGTCGCTTGTGCTGTCTCTCTCTTTCTCATCTTTTTCAGGCAATGAAGAAAAAAAAAATCCCAAACTGCTCTTCTAAGGCACTCGCGAGGACAGCGGAGCGCCCCCAAGCTCTTCCAGCCAGGCGCACAGAGGCTGGGGCTGAACACGCCCCTCCCTTACTGCTCCCCACCCCCCCCCACTGTGAGCCTGTACCTGATGGGGGAGGGGGGTCTGCCTTAGGGGCCACACCACGCAGTCACCCAATGCCACCCTTCAGAGCCAGCTGCCGCCGGGCAGAGGCAGGAACACCGCAGAGAGGAAGCGCCGAACACACCTCAAATCCCCCGGACATGCCAGAAACTCAGCCCCTCGCCCAAAGACGTTGTTTATTTCTTTCCAACTCCCAACTACTGCAATGGTGCGAGCTAATTGCTAACAATACAAGGGGGGAAAAACAAAAAAAAAGAGCCCCCCCTCCTGCTCAGGGGAGGTTGACAGGGCGCACAAAGCGGGGTGACAGTAATGAGTACCCAAGGAGAGAGAAGGCAATCAATTAGGAACCATTTGCCGAAATTACGGGGCTGTCAAATCCCTCCTTACAGCTGGGCTCCGCGCGCGCAGCATTTGATCTTCAGGCAAGTGATTCCCCATGCGAGTCCGCAGGGAAGACGGTGAAATGCCCCCCCCCCCCACCAGCCGCCCGCCCGGGTCCAGGCAGAGTCTGCTCTGGAAGGAAGGTTCTGACCCCACCCCACACACAGGGAGCAGGGAGAGCGGCCCAGGAAACAAAGGCAGGAAGGGGTGACGGGCTCTGGGTGGCCTCCCACCCCCGCCGCCCTCACCCCCCAAAGCTCGGTGCCCGGCATACACACTAGAGGCGCAGGACAAACCCAAACGCCTGCCTGGAGATCAGAAAAAAAGGCTGATGGGACTCAGAGCGTCAGTAAGAAAAATGGCACAGAGACAGACAGAGACAGAGAAACAGAGAGAGGAAAGAGACAGAGACAGAGAGAGGAGAGACAGAGACAGAGAGATAGGGAAACAGAGATAGAGAGAGGAGAGACAAAGAGGAAAGAGAGACAGATAAAGAGACAGACAGAGAAACAGACAGAGAGAGGAGAGACAGAGACAGAGAGAAAAGAGAGACACAGAGACAGAAAGAGAAGAGAGACCGAGAGGAGAGATACAGACAGAGGAGAGACAGAGACAGAGAAACAGAGACAGAGAGAGGAGAGAGAGACAGAGAAAGGAGAAAGAGACAGAGAGGAGAGACAGAGACAAACAGAGACAGAGAGAAGAGAGACAGAGACAAAGGAGAGAGAGAGACAGGGAGAGGAGAGGGGCAAAGCTCTTCTTGCCTGGCACAGGACTGCCTGGGTTTGACCCCCGGCACTACATGTGAGCCATCAGGAGTGATCCCTGAGCGCAGAGCCAGGAGTAAGCCCTGAGCATCACCAGGTTTGTTCAAAACCCAAAAAGGAAAGAAACAGAGAAAGAACAGAAAGCCTTCTCCTGGGGGCAGAGTGATAGCACAGCAAGCAGGGCATTCGCCATGCAGGCAGCCGACCGGGGTTTGATCCTCGGCATCCCACATGGTCCCTCGAATCACAGCCAGGAGTAATTCCTGAGTGCAGAACAGGAGGAACCCCTGAGCATTGCCAGGTGTGACCAAAAAAGTCGAAAGAAAGAAAGAAAGAAAGAAAGAAAGAAAGAAAGAAAGAAAGAAAGAAAGAAAGAAAGAAGGAGGGAGGGAGGAAGGAGAGAAAGAAAGGAATGAAAGAAAGGAATGGAAGGAAGGAAGGAGAGAAAGAAAGAAAGGAAAGGAAAGGAAAGAAAGAAAGAAAGAAAGAAAGAAAGAAAGAAAGAAAGAAGGGAAGAAAGGAAGGAAAGAAGGAAGGAAGGAAGGAAGGAAGGAAAGAAAGAAAGAAAGAAAGAAAGAAAGAAAGAAAGAAAGAAAGAAAGAAAGAAGAAAGAAAAAGAAAGAGGGAGGGAGGAAGGAAGGAAGGAAGGAGAGAAAGAAAGGAATGAAAGAAAGAAGGGAAGAAAGAAAGAAAGAAGGGAAGAAAGAAAGAAAGAAAGAAAGAAAGAAAGAAGGGAAGAAGGGAAGGAAGGAAGAAAGAAGGAAGGAAAGAAAGAAAGAGAGAAAGAAAGAAAGAAAGAAAGACAGACAGACAGACAGACTGCGTTCTCCTGAGCAAACTGACAGCTCTCTCCTCCCATCTCCATTATGACAGCTCACAGTCCTCCCACCCCCCGCCCCCGACTCTTTCCCCAGGGACAAAGGACACAGCAGCTCAGTAAGACCTTCCCCTCTGGCCTCTCAAAAGGTCTGGAACTCACGAGCACAGAACAGATCTCTTCAGCTTCGAGGAGGTGAGTTCCTTTCCACACAAGCCTTCCCCAGAGTTTGCCCCTGTTCCTGGCTTTCTCCTCTGATTGGTTTATGAGTGGAAGTGGGGTGGCAGCTCGACACGGCCCCCACAGCCCACTGTCCACGCACCAAGAATTCTAGCCTGAACAGCACAGCTCAGGCTCGACACACCCCGAATCTTCCAGTAAAATGTGGCAAAGAATTACTGTCTTAAAAACTTTAACATGGGGGGCTGGAGTGATAGCACAGTGGGTAGGGTGTTTGCCTTGCACACGGCCAACCCGGGTTCGATTCCCGCATCCCATAAGATCCCCCAAGCACCGCCGGGGTAATTCCTGAGTGCATGAGCCGGGAGTAACCCCTGTGCATCGCCGTGTGCGACCCAAAAAAGTGCAAAAAAAAAAAAAAAACTTTAACATGGGCTGGAGCAATAGAACAGCAGGGAGGGTGTTTGCCGTGCATGCAGACAGACAACCCAGGTTCGATCCCTGACATCCCATATGGTTCCCCAAGCACTTCCAGGAGTAATTACTGAGTGCAGAGCCAGGAGTAATCCCTGAGCATCGCTGGGTATGACCCAAAAAGAAAATACATGAGCAGGGGCTGGCGTGATAGTATAATGGGGAAAGAAGTTGCCTTGCATGTGGCCAGGTTCAATCCCCGGCATCCCATAAGGACCCTGATGAGCACTGCCAGGAGTAATTCCTGAGCATCACCAGGTGTGGCCCCAAAATCAAGAAAATAAAAACAAACAAACAAAAAAAATCCCAAATCTCTTTAACATGAGGGCCGGGGGGCATGTGACTGCAGCCAGAATCCTGGTTCAAATCCTGGCATCGCAGAACCACCAGGTGTAGATCCTGAGCAGCACCTGTAAAATCCCTCTCCCCTTACCCCAAATAATTTTAACATGGGGGGCTGGGAGGTAGCTCGGAGGGCTGTTGCACATGTCTGGCAACCAGCCTAAGGCCCCAGGTTTGATCTCCGGTGGTCCCCAGCACCCCAGAGAGAACCCTGGAGGCCCACAGCACCTAGCTTGGCTGCCAGGACCCCTGAGCACGACAGACAGAACCTCAGTGAGCACCTCCAGCCGGTGAGAGCAGAGAGGACCCCTTTCCCCGAGCATCTGGAAAGCAGGGTTTCCCAGACTTTTCAGCCGGGGTCCCCTCCGACCTTGCTTCTTTCCCGTATTCCCCCCCTCCCGACCCCCCCCACACACCTTGTTCCACCTAGTCTCCTGCTAGGACTCTCGATGCCATTTTCACCTAGGACACGCTGCTGCCTTCAATGACATAACCCAGACCTCACCACGGACACCCCCCCAACCCCACTCCAGGCACGCCTGCCTTGGGAGAGCCGGCATTGCCCTGTTTCGCTCAGGTAAAGTCGCTTTAGAAAAAGAAATGAAGGCAAGGGATCACGACACAGCATCACTGCTTTTAAAAATAATAACAGGGGCTGGAGAGATAGCACAGCGGGTAGGGCGTTTGCCTTGCACACGGCCGACCTGGGTTCGATTCCCAGCATCCCATATGGTCCCCTAGCACCACCAGGAGTAACTCCTGAGTGCAGAGCCAGGAGTAACCCCTGTGCATCGCCAGGTGTGACCCAAAAAGCAAAAAAAAAAAAAAAAATATATATATATATATATACTATAACACATTGGGATTTATTCCTGTGGTGAAGGTTCAACATATACAAACTAACAAATGTGATACACCACAAAGATTAAAGAAAACATGATCATCTTAAAGGGATGTCTTCAACAGAAAAATTATATGGCAAAATTCAATATTGTTATCCTTTCATGGTAAGAAAAAACCCAACAAATGGGGACTGAGAGAGTATAGTGGTTAAGGTGCTTGCCCTGCACAAGGCTGGCCCCAATTTAATTCTCAACATGGCATGTGGTGTCCAGAGCACCACCAGGATACAAAGTACAGAGTCAGGAATAAGCCCTGAAGCAACAACACATTTAGCCCAAGAGGGAAAAAAAAAAATAACAGGAAGTTTTTCTGTTTTAAGTTTGAAGTATCTCAACAAAATAAAAAGCTATTTTTGGCAACATTACAGTAAAACACACTGTCCTCCCGTTGTTCATCAATTTGCTCAAGAGGTCCAGTAACGTCTCCATTTTGAGACTTGTTGTTACTATGTTTAGCATATCCAATACTTCACGGGTAGCTTGCCAGGCTTTGCTGTGCGGGCAAGATACTCTCGGTAGCTTGCCGGGCTCTGAGAGGGGCGGAGGAATCGAACCTGGCTCGGCCAGGCTGGCTGCGCACAAGGCAAACGCCCTACCACTGTGCTATAGCTCCAGCCCTGGTCACAGCAAAAGATTGAAAAGATTAAAGACATTTCCTTTAACATCAGGTCAAGTAAAGACGCCCATACCCTCTCTCACCAATTCCATTAAACGGCACTGAAATTCAATGGATTAGACAAGTAAAAATAAAAGTAATCAGATCAGGCTTGCACTGATAATACAGTGGGTAATGTGCCTGAGTTGTATGCAGGCGACTCAAGTTCAATTCCCAGCATTCCGTATGATTCCTGAGCCCCACCAGAAGTAATTCCTGAGAGCAAAGAATAACCCCTGAGCATGCCAGGTATGTCCCAACAACCAAAAAATAATAATGATGATGATAATAATAATCTAGATCAGAAAATTATGTTTTGCAAAATCTAAAAACTATTTACAACTATTTAACTCAATATAAAAAAATCATATTGGAAATGTGGCTCAGCAACAGAGCATCTGCCCTGTGTGTGAGGCTCTGGGTTTGAACCACCAAAAAAAGTTATTTTTCTATATGCTAATATATCTTTTGGGGGGGTTCTTTTGCAGGTGGTTTTTCTTTTGTCTTTTTTGGGGGAAGTGGGGAGCTGGGGAGCCAACCCTAGTGATGCTCAGGGCTTACTCCTGCCTCTGAACTCAGAAATTACTCCTGACGGTGCTCCTTGGACCATATGGGATGTCAGAGATCAGGACCTATGTCCTTTAGAAAACCCTTCCCCCTGCCCAGACCAGACCCTGAGTCGCTGCCCACGAAGGCCTCCTCCACTCCTGAAAGGCCATGATTCCAGAGGCACACAAATCAATCTGCGTACCCAAACGCTTCTGGCAGAAATGCCTCTGGACTTAATTATTAAAATACAAAAAAAAAAAAAGGACATCATATGCTCTTCATTGTCAGCAATAGAAAACAAACTAATGATGCCTTTTCTGCAGGTGTGATAGTTGGGAGAAAATTCCAAATAATAATAGTGGGTCTTTTGTCGAAAATTTGAATGTAATCAAAGTAAAGAGAGACTAAAGTAAAAATCATCTACGACACAGGCAGGGGGAGAGGGGTACTGGGGCTCTTGGTGGTGGAACATGTGCACTGGTGAAGGGATGGGTGTTTGATCATTGTATGACCGAGACTTAAACCTGAAAGC
>JAOXYA010096483.1:0-10964 GCA_028565675.1 Sorex palustris
GGAAGGAAGGAAAAAAAGCAAAGAAAGAAGGAGGGAGGGAGGGAGGGAGGGAAGGAAGGAGGGAGGGAGGGAGGGAATGGAGGAGGAGCTGTCTTGGGAAGTGGAAGTGCAGAGGCTCCCAGCAGCCAGTTTCTCGCCTGCCTCCTGCCCTGCAACACTGAGCTGCCCACAGGCTCACTGGCCGGTGGCAGGGAAGGTGCCCGAGCTGCCCTGGACGTTTGGGGCTGCAGGGGCGGCTGGCTCAAGAGGCTTAGGCTCACTCTGAACACCCCCACCCCCGCTGCCCACCCCACCCAAGTTTGTCTGACTTGGAGCCAAGCTCGTTCGGACTCTGAGACCCCTCGCAGAGAGACTCCTCTGCTCTGCACAGACACACACGGCATGGAGGTCACGGCGCTGGCCTTGCACAACAGCAGATGCGGCCCAATCCTCAGCACACCCTGGGCCCGTCAGGTCAGGACAGCCGGGGGTCACCCGGGGCTCCAGGCAGGCGCGTCGGTGACAGCAGTGAGAGGCGCGGGGGTCCTGCCCGCTGTCACTCCCGCCTGGGCGTGGGGATACAGGGGGCACCAGTGGAGGCTGCCAGAAGATGAGCCCAGACGCGTCAGACACGAACTCGGCCCCCCCCGCCGGGAATGAGTCGCAGGTGGCAGGGCCAAGCAGGGGAGGAGGCGGAGGGGCAGTCCTGGGGCCGTAGTCTGACCCAGTTACTCATGGGCAACGGGGCAGGGGCCAGGAGGCCAGCCGAGACCGATGCCAGGACTGCGCCGTCCATCACACCAGGAGAGGGACCCGGACGCGGCGTCACAGCTCTCTGGGGCCGTCCCGCGAGGGGCTGGGGCCCAGCAGGCCAGGGACCTGCGCGTGGAGTGACACCAGGCATGGAGTCACAGTCAGGCCCTGAGCACTGCCAGGGGGGCACAAAACAAACCTTAAAAATAAAATCCTCAGACAGTTCTCACCCCCAGGACCGCGTTGCAACAACGCCGTCCCCACCACCTGGGCAGGCCAAAGCACAGCACGGCCCACGCCGCACCGGGTCTCCCTGTTCCGCCACCTCTCCAGGCCCAGGGCTAAGGCCCGAGTGTCCCTGCGGGTCCCGAGCACTCGGCCTCCCCGGAGCTCACACACCCACACTCCCTGTGCCCCAGCCGTGGCTGCTGTGACCTCAGACAACTGCAACCTGTCCGTGCCTCAGTTTACTTACCTGCACATGACAGGAATCCCACAGAGCCAGGCTGCATCTTCTCCCGTGACCCAGGCCTGGGGTTCACCCGGAACCTGAGACTAAACAGCATACCCGGAGCGCTTTCATGACACCCCCCCGAAGGGAACGGGCATACACTAGTCACAAGAAGGCCACACAGACACCTGGCAGAGCACGTTCCCGCATTCACAAGGAGGTTCTGTCTTCCTGAGGAAACCCTTTCCTACAGACACGGTAACTGCCACTCCCTAGGCCGGCGGGGAGGATTCTCCACCTGGAGAGGGTCGCGTGACACAGTGAGCTGCCGTCTACCAGCTGTTGGGCTTGCAGGGCCAAGGATGGCATGGCACTGGGACAGGAGTTCCCAGGGCTCCCAACATCTAGGGTTAAATGCCTATCAGGGCCAGGGCCAGGAGTCAGAAAAGAAGATTGGGGCTGGAGCGCTAGCACAGCGGGGAAGGTGCTTGCCTTGTTGACGGCCGACCCAGGTTTGATTTCCAGCATCCCATATGGTCCCCCGAGCACCACCAGGAGTGGTTCCCGAGTGCAGAGCCAGTAGGAACCACTGAGCATCGCCAGGTGTGACCCAAAAAGCACTGTATCACTGTCCTCCCGTAGTTCATCAATTTGCTCGAGCGGGCAGTAACAATCTCCATCATGAGACTTGTTACTGTGTTTGGCATATCGAATACATCATGGGGAGCTTGCCAGGCTCTGGCGTGCAGGCGAGATACTCTCGGTAGCTTGCTGGGCTCTCCAAGAGGGGCTGGGGAATCGAACCCGGCTCGGCCGGGCCGACTGCGCACAAGGCAAACACCCTACCGCTGTGCTATCACTCTAGCCCAACCCAAAAAGAACAACAACAACAAAAAAAAGATGATTACTCCTTTGTGTTTCCATACTTAAGCAAGAAAACTACTTGGGACACGGACATTCAAACGCACACTGTACCCGGTCTTAAAGCCTGGAAGAGACCGACATTAACACAAACAGCTTATTTTCTTTTTTCTTTAAAAAAAAAAGGTAGAATTTTCCGAAAACGAATTACCTAAAATTAAGCCCACCATTGTGCTGAGGTACCCGGTGCCGCTGCCCAGGTTGAGGAAGGAGAGACCCGGCTGCAGCTTCAGGGCCTCCATCACCTCCGAGTAGATGCAGGGCGCCGACAGGTGGATGTTGCCGTGCTTCCAGGCCAGGTCCTTGTAGGCGTTGTCGCGGAAGCCCTCCAGGTAGTAGTCGCCGCGGTCGATGGCGCGGAAGGCCTGCTCCACGCGCTCGCTGCGGATGTACTGAGCCTCCTTTAGGTTGTCGATCAGGTCGTCGTTGTCCTCCCCGGCGCTCACCGCCCCACCCATGGTGGCCTCGGTCACACCATCAACTGCAAAGGGAACGAGGAGGCAGGAGGCGCGGAGGAGGCAGCGTCCGTCTGGCAGGCAACGCAGGGTGTGGTCCGTCTGCCTCGGAACGGGGCGCTCGACTTCCAGAACCGAATCGATCCTGGGGGGGAATGAGAGGAAACAGATTTCAACTCCTGCCCGAGAGGGAAGCCCATCCCGTTCTGGAAACGTTCCTGCAGCGACCCGGCTGCAGGGAGGAGACCGCTCCTTCATGTCCCTCCTCTCCGGGAGCCACTGGGCCGGGACACACCACGGCCCCTGGAGCCATGAGGCCAGACAGTCACACACCAGCACCTAAGCCAATTCCAGACCAGGCTCTCTGGGGCAGAGCGACAGCACAGCCCGCGGGAGGCACCTGCCCATCACGGCCGGCCGGGGGGTACCCCGTGTCCCATACGGGTCCCAAGCCGCACCCGAACTGGTATCCTGAGCGCAGAGTCAGGAAAACCCTGAGCACTTTGAGGTGTGATTCCCCCAACACCATCAAACAAAACCCCCAAAAACGGAAGAAAGAAAAGTCAATTTTCTTGACATGAAGATTTGGTCTCTAGAGAACGGTCAAGGGCAGCTTTACCGGCATCCACTGACGAGTTTAAAATTCCTCGACTTGAAAGCTAACGTGACAATTCCAAAAACGCACCCCCGCCCCATAAATTCAAAGTGTCAACACAAGTCCTCGAATGCAGTTTTCTTTTTTAATTCAGACCCACACCGTTTACGTGTGTTTCCGGTGCGGATCAAGACTGTTTCAACTGACCTCACTAAGATCGCTTCAATGACTAACAAGGCAACAACTTTTATTGACAACTTTGATGGTTTAGACATGAGAACATATAGCACACTTACACACACACACACGCACACAGAGCAAACTTTTTAACAGATCAAACTAAGTTTCTCTGAAGGGACTTTGAGTAGCAGCCCGCCCACCTCCACGCCGCAGGGGCACGCAGGGCCATGAGGCGGGAAGGGGGTCTCGCACACCAAGGGCACACTCAGACTTGGGGGTCACGCCTCCCCCAACAAATCACTTTCAGAAAGGGCCTCCGTTCCCAGAGAAGCAGCCATAGCCCACTGGACCCCAAGAACATCCAAGGGCAACAGAAAAGGAGAGCTAAGTCTGAACAAGTGGGAACAACCCTCTTTCTCCTGCAACAGGTGCGCACTCAAAGGGGAGGTACTCAGAGAACAATCACCAGTCCGCTGCAACAGGCTGTACTCAAGGGAAGGTACTCAGAAGGAACTGTCCCCTTCCTACTGACACAGGTGGGGACTTGTAGGATAACACTGTTCGGTCCTTCCTGCACAGCCTCGGGAACAGCTGATAACTGATAGTTTATTGATAGCTTATTGGACTGAGGAAAAGAGAAAAACACCTGAAGGAGGTATTTTGCCCTGGGGACCTCAGGAAGGGCTTTCTGATGTTGATCTGGCTTCCTGACTGGGTGGAGTGTCAGCCCAGACCAGAAGGGAGCTGGAGAATGAGAGAGCAGGGCTGAAAGATGGACCCCCGAGAGACTCGCAAGGGGAACACGTGCTTGAGAGAACCTGGGCCCTCCGTAACATACATTTCTTCTATGGGATCAACTTCCTGGTAATACACTGCTACGAAGATCAACCGGCCTGGCCCTCGTCTCTTCCTTCGTCTGCCCTTGGCCAACAGCCGTCCCGATCCAGGGCACTCACAGCGGCTCCAGGGCACCGAACAGGGGCGGTGAGACAGAGCCGTCCGGAGAACCCGCGAACACACAACCTTCCGCGTGCTTAGTTTTTTACAGGTACTCAAAGGGCAGGTGCTCACAGGAACAACCCCCTATCCTCCTGCAACAGGGGGGTGCTCACCGTGACCCTGGGGCAGATCCCCCCCCCACCGCCGACCCTGTCTGGTCTGGCAAAAACAGGCAGGTGTGCAGAGAGGACGGGAGTGCCCAGGAGGCAGGAGGCTCGGTGGAAGGGCCCTGGGACAGGGGATGGTCTGCTGGGACTCAGGCCCACGGCCAGAGCCAACGCCGTCTGTGTGGAGCAGAGGCGGCGACACAGGGCTGTGGCGCTTCACAGGACATTGCGGTTTCCAGAAGCTTCCTCGGATTTAGACACTTCCCCTCGTGCAGACTGTAAGCGAAAAGCTGAAGAGCTGCAGTGCCTTCCTGAGGCAACCGACATGCACACAGCGCCTTCCCCGGAATCACACGTACCAGGCAGGACGGCTCTATAGCCACAGCATCAAGCAATGGCCATCGCAACACTGGCAAGGACGGCCGTCAAGCAAAGACGGATGCCCCAGAGTGAATCTCCGGGGGCTCCGGGGGGACAGTCTGGAGGCCCAGGGTCCCCCGCATGTCAGAAGCTCCCCCAGGCCCTGCCAGGAGCGACACCCGGAAGAGACCCCCAGCGATCCCCGAGCACCACTGGGTGTGGCCCACAAGCGCCCAGAATAAAATTCAAAACCAATGAAACCTCAAAAGCAGAAGATGAGCCCCATGAAAGATGTACCTACCGCCAAGTGCCAACCACAGCAGCCTGGGCAGTGCGGGAAACTGTACTAGATCTGCTATTTTTCCTTGTGATCGTTGCAGCATCGAACATACTCTCAGTTCAATGGCCCAATGTTATTTTCTCCATAAGCACTGCTTTTAAAGCACGGTAGCACTGTCCTCCCGTTGTTCATCGATTTGCTCAAGGGGGCCCAGTAATGTCTCCATTGTGAGACTTGTTGTTACTGTGTTTGGCATATCAAATACACCACGGGGAGCTTGCCGGGCTTTGCCGTGAGGGCGAGATACTCTTGGTAGCTTGCTGGGCTCTCCGAAAGGGGCAGAGAAATTGAACCTGGGTTGGCCAAGTTGGCCGCATGCAAGGCAAACGCCCTACCACTGTGCTGTCGCTCCAGCCCTACTGCTAGTCTGAAAGTAGTGAGTGGTCACAAGGTCAACCTGCAGCAAACTGCTTTAAAAAAAAAAATGAAAACTTTCATTCACTTCTTTTCCCCTGGTTTTGGGGCCACACCCAGCAGTGCCCAGGAGCTGCTTCTAGCTCTGAGCTCAGGGGATGCCTGGGACCACAGGCAGGTGCCCTGCACACTGTGCTCTCTCTCTCTCTCTCTCTCTCTCCAGGCCCAGAGCT
Source organism: Sorex palustris (assembly GCA_028565675.1). Lineage (NCBI taxonomy): Eukaryota > Metazoa > Chordata > Mammalia > Eulipotyphla > Soricidae > Sorex > Sorex palustris. The sequence continues at coordinate 5,728 of JAOXYA010096483.1, forward strand.
GCCATTCTGTAAAAGTATCATGCATCAAACTCAATCACAGTTCACACCAGCTTCTGAGTGAATTATAAAAGCCGTCTTGGGAGCAAATCTGGAGATCAGCTAAAAAGTCAACTATTTCTAATGACAATGCTCAAGAAGACCCTAATCATTTCCTCGCTCCATCAACACGCTCACAGAAAACTCTTCCCAAATCCAAAGGCAAGCTGGACACACCACAGGGACGGACGCGCACGGACGTGACCAGCCGCCTGACCGCTGCCGGCGAGTTCTGGAATGATCCCGATCAACTGGCAGCATCTGAAAATCCAACAATAATCCTGTAACTCGACTGCATTTCTTTTTGCTGGTTTTTCCCGGTTGGGGAGGGACACGTTTGGCAATGCTCAGGGGGTGATTCCTGGCTCTGCACCCCGCTGTCACTCCCGGCGGCATTCAGGGGACCACACAGGATGCTGTGCCTTGGGCCCGGGCGGCCATGCGCAGGGCAAGCACCTTGCCACGGTCCTCTAGCTCGGACCCAACACTTGGTTTTCTAGGAGTTCTGAGTGAAGCGAGGAACACCCAGCAGTTCTGACAGTCCGGGAGCACAGGAACGCCCGCCGTGAGTCAGGAGGGCAAGCTGGAACCTCAGCTGCAGGGGGGCTGTGCCGTCTTGCTTCGGGCAAGTTCCCGGACATCCCTGCGTCACCTACGGAGTCCCGAGACAAGCCGCCAACACGGGACGAGCCAAACCTGCATGCGGATGCAGCCGCCCTGAACCCTGCGGAAAAACCATCCCCATCGCCCCGTTTCTGACACGAGGACAAGCACGAGGTCCTCTCCTACCGGTTCCCCTCAGGAGGGAAGGGGGTGCGGGGAGTGGCCGAGTTCTACAGGGGGCAATAAAAGCAAAGAAGGGAAGGAACCGGAGATGCAGAGAAGGGAGGTTAAGGACCGAGCAGGTTTCAGAACCAAGGCCCCAAGAGCGAAGGCGCCTACGGGCTCGTGATGGGTCAGTGACGGGCTCCGAGCACAGCAGCACCCTTGACAGTTCCTTCGCACGGAGCACGGGGCGGCATCGGAAAACACGCAGCAGAGTCTCTTATACATATATTTAAAAAGAAAAGGTAGAAGACTAATAACCACAGCCAGGGGAAACGGGGTAGGACTGGTCAATGGTTGGATCTAGCCACGAGTGTGTGTGGGGCGGAGGGTAGGTGGGACAGAGAAGAGACCAGGGTGACGATGATATCTAGGAATGACAACACTGGACAAGAGCGGAGGGATAAAAGTACGTAAAGGGATATTCTTGAGAACCTTTCGGTACCAATATTGCAAATCACAATACCCAAAAGTGGGGGGAGGGAAAGAGAGAGACAGAGAGGGAGACAGACAGAGACAGAGAGAGGGAGAGACAGAGAGAGACAGAGACAGAGAGAAGAAAAGCGTCTGCCCCAGAGGCAGGTGGGAGGTGTGGGGTGTGGGGTGATGGGAGGGCCCCTGGGGACCCTGGTGGTGGGAACTGACACTGGTGGAGGGGTGGGTGTTGGGACACTGTGTGACAGAAACCCAACCGTGGGCAGCTTTGCGATGGTCTATCTCACAGTGTTTCAATTAAAAAGCCAAAAAAAAAAATGATCTATGTATGGCCTGAGGGGACTTAGGACCACAGCAGCCTCGGGGTATCTTTCTGAGGCAGCTCCGGGATACTGCATGCCACACGCGTTAGGCAAGAGACAAGTCAAGGAGGCAGGAAGGCAACAGACGGCAGGCAGATGTCAGGGTGGGCGGGAGCAGGAACACTGACTCACTCCGCGTCCCTCCTGGCAACAGGCGGGCGGGGATGGCAGAGCTCGGGCACCTTCCCTGCAAGGTAAGGCTGGAGGCAGGCAAGGCTCCTTCCGAGGTGCTCGGACACCCTGTGCCAGCCCCGGGACCCAGCTGCACAGCAGGAACCCTGCCCCGTGGGACACGGCCAAGGTCAGCAGGGAATGACGGAAAGCCGGGACTGGTCACTGCTCCCGAGCACCTCGGGAACCGCAAGGACGCTCTTCTCCTCACGAGCCCGTAGGCACCTTCGCTCTTTGGGCCCTGGGTCCGACACGTGCCCTGTCCTTGCCTCCCTTTTCTTTGGCATCTCTGCTTCCTTCCTTCCTTTCCTTCCTTCCCTTTTATCGGTTCAGGTGGAGCTCAGCCACCCCCTCCCCTTCCCTCCTGAGAGGAAAGGGTGGGACAGAAACTGTGTGGAAGGAGGAAGCGCTCCCCACCCTGCCCCGGAGAGTAACAAGTTCAGCACCAGAAGCCGAAGTTCCCTGTGGGACACCAAGCACACTAGAGGGGGACCCGAAGACAGCCTGGGGCAGACATGCCACGAGGAAACACAGTGACCAGGGCTCCTGGCCCCACATGGCCTCTCCCCTCCTGCGGCTGAACGGCCGCTCGGAACCGCCCCGCTGACCCCCGCGCGCACGCTCCCCGGCTCCTGCACTCAGTCTGACAAAAACACTGCTGACCCTGTGACCTGCAGGAGGCTCTGACGGACCCCCAGACGCAGAGCGTGCAAGCCCACCTCCAGGTGCCGGGAGGAACACAACACCGTCCAGGGATGAAAGGGGGACACACACGTCCACGCGCAAGGTTTGGGGCGTCCGTAGCACACAGCAGGCTATGGTCACCGGGGAGCAGAGGCCGCAGGCAGGGCCCACTGGCCACGGGGCGGCCACCCCCCACCTTGCTCTTTCTCCTTCCTCCGGGCAGGTTACGCAAGTCAGCAAAAAATTAACCGAGTTCTGGGGCCTGCTTGGGCAGACTGCAAACTCACGTCACAGCCAACGTGCTGCTCTGGGGTTGGTTTGTTTTGAGTGGAGGGAGGGGGGTGTTGGGCCACACCCAGGGGTGCCCAGGAAGCGTCCTGGGGGTGTCTGGGTGCCACATGCACATGCCCTGCCCGCCGTGTCATGACCACAGCACCCAAAAGGGTCTCGGATTTAAGATACTCAAGACTGTCAGGATCTCGGAACCACCGAGTGACTCAGGGCTGGGAAATTACACATTAACAGGAAACACCACCGGGAGGTCAAGTTTCTACTCTGGAGTCACTTCAAACTCAGACAAACCCAAGGGCTACCGCAAAGTGAAGGTGGATGGATTGACAGACAGGTAGGTGTCTTCTTCGATGAACCGAGTACCTTAAACCCCGGAATTTTCAAATGATCAGATGATAAATCGCCTCGAAATAATGCATGACGGTCTCCCCGGCTCACCCCTGCAATTCACTACCACAAACAGTTCAAAGGGAAAAAAAAATCAGAAAAGGCTCTGATGGGAGCCGACTCACCAGCGACTGGGCAAGTTCTGCGGCGCTTCTCTTCACTCCTCAGTTGCACTGAGTCAGCGTTCCTCCCTCCCGTTACCGCCTTTCCCTTCTACCTTCCTCTCGTTCTCTGTACTTTCTTACTGGGGCAATAAGGAGCTGTGTGAACTCAGAGAGGCAGCTGTTCGGTAGATACAGTTTAAGATACAGAACATGAGGTGAAGAGGAATGCCGATTTCTTTTCAAAGAACCACGAAGCCAATCAATCGAAAATATTTTTATTCGGAAAGTCACACCTTTTCATACACCTTCACCAGGTTGCATATCCCTCCTTATACCTTTTTATTGCTCTTTATCCCTCTTGGAATCTGAAAATCTAGTCTCTCCAGAGCTATACGGCTGCGTGCCGTGCCGTGTGCGGATTCCCAAACACAATCCCAAACAACATCCTACAAACACTCCCAAGTATGCAAATTTCCTTCTGTCACCGAGGTGCCAGCAAAACCAATCCTGGGGAGTAAGTACCTGCCTCCTGGAGAGGATTAATGCACAGCCTCCCTCCGTTCCTCAAGGCATGAACAAAGGATGGGCGGGCCAAACTCAGCCCCGCAACAGGAAAACTAAAGTGGGACCCTGAAAATGTAAGAGCTGGAGACCTATCCTAGGTCACAAGTGATCCCTGAGCACAGTGCCTGGAGCAAGCCCCAGCACCACTCCGCGTGGCCCTGCGAAAGCCCAAGCAGAAGATCCCAAAACACACTACTGAAAGGTAGTTGGCTCTTTCTCTGCCGGTCCATCAAGTCAGAAGTTTTCCTCCCCTCCCCCTCCCCGGTTTACTCCCCAAGGGGCCACATGTGGAAATCACGTGAGCGGGTGCCCGGAGCTGGCGGCCAGCTGGACAGTGGGGGTGGGGGATGGGGGACCCAGTGAGGAAGTGGCCGAGAGAGAGAGGCTCTCAAAGTGGGATTTATTTTATTTGAAACACCGAACTCACACAGAATACTAGTCATGTGTGAAAAATAAACCGCCCCAGAGCAATCACCTACAGCCCGAATGAAGCTCCGGGTCCGAGCAGACAGTTCCTACTCCCCTTCTACTAGCCCGCCATGAGACAGGACACCAACTCACACCAAAGATGCCATTTCCGGATTATTTTCATACCAAGGAATGCCACGTTATCATTTTGGTCAGGTCATCTATTTTTTTACCCCACCTGGAGGCTGATTAAATCAAATGGCCTTGGTGGCTCCTTTTTTAAAAGACGCCAGGGACTGGGGCAGGAGTGACAGGGGAGGGAGCAGGGAGTCTGCCCTGGACACGGCCAAGCCTAGTTGGAGCCCTGGCATCCAGGATGCCCCCCCCCCCACCGAGCACCGCTAAAGGATTAATTCCTGAGCCAGGGGTCACCCCTGAGCATCAATGGGTGGTCCTCCAACCCCGCCCCCAAATAAGGAAACACAAATACTCTAAGCCACTTACTACAAAGAGAACGCATTAGGGGATGAGTTGGTTTGCTGCCTACCGGGGGTCCATCCCCCAGGATGGACCCCTGAGCACCACCAGGACTGAACCCCTCGCCGCAGAGCGAGGAGTAAGCCCTGAGCACGGACAGGTATCCCCCCACCTAAAAAGAGATAAAGAACTAGACTAGCTTTAAAAAAAAATCGTTGGCCTTAAAAAAGGCCATTTTCTGAAACCCAAGACAAAGATTTCATCTACAAATAGTAAAAGTCACACTAAAAAGTTCTATATGCATCATTTTGAATGTAAAAAAATGCCTCAATACCAACTCAAAAAAAAATTTTTTCCTAACAAGCTTTAGGTTCATTTTCTTTGCTCTGGGTTTTGGACAGTCAGGCTTGGACCCGCAGTGACGAAACTTGTTGGGTCTCATGGGATGGGGGGGAGGGGGATCCCTTGAAGATTCAGAAGCAAAACAATTATT
>JAOXYA010096489.1:0-10964 GCA_028565675.1 Sorex palustris
CTGAGCACCGCCAGGAGTAATTCCTGAGTGCAGAGCCAGGAGTAACCTCTGTGCATCACCAGGTGTGACCCAAAAAGAAAAAAAAATTCAGTCATTATCCATATCAAGATCAGTTTAATTTTTGTCAATTCTTTATCATCTTATACAAAAATAGAGGGATTTGTTAGAGGATTTGTTTATTCAAATTGTAAGGGATGCATAAATATCTTAAGCGTCTTAGTTTCTGATCAGGCATCAACAGATGTGGTGCCTACCTTTTGTCCAGTTTATCCACTTTTCTCAATTGCAGACACCTTTATCATTTTCTATTGTGTTGAGAAAGTGTTTAATAGAAACTCCCCAGCCTGCTGCAAGTCTTCGAATTGCCTTTTCCCCATCTCTGGAGAAGTCTATGCTCTCTCTCTCTCTCTCTCTCTCTCTCTCTCTCTCTCTCTCTCTCTCTCTCTCTCTCTCTCTCTCTTTCTCTCTCTCTCTCTCATTTTAGGTATTACGGTTATTATTATACATTATGGTTATATTATTAATATTATGGTTATTATTATACAGTTACAGCCAGATGTCTTTGAGCCCCAGATGTCCCCTCAGCAGGTGCACTTGAGCCCCTGCCCCCCCCCTCCAGGCCTGAGCGCTGCTGTTCCTTCTGTAGTGCTCCGTCCCCTCCTCAACCTTCTGCAGAGGCTACAAAGGTTCTGCTAGAAATGCAGCCATCCACCCTCCCTGCCTTCGTCCCCACACTAGCAGCTCCAATCCACTTCCTCCCGCGGCTACATGTGAGTGTGGTGTGTGTCCCCGAGAGGCTCCCGCGCACGCTGTGTCTGTGGCCATTAAGCACAGGATGGACACAGTGCTAGAATAGAGGATCTTTGCTGGGGTCATGTTAGGTGCATCACACTCACTCATAGGTGCGGTGTTGGAGGCTAACCCAGGCTTGGTGTTTGGTGTTTCTCTCCAGGAGGAGTCTGGAGGAGTATGTGGGGTCGACACTACAGCCCTTTGAGCATCTCCTGGCCCCGCTTTCTTCTCTTATTTGACTGTACTTATTGCCGTTCTCCCAGACTACACAAGGGCAGCAGGGTGCAGCCTATAATTTTTAATTAAAAATGATCTTTGCTTTTATTTTTTTTAAGATCACTACCAGCCAGGTTCAGGACTTATTTCTAGCTCTATGCTCATGGTCACTTCTGGCAATGTTTTTGGGGGACCCTATGTGGTGCCTGGGATAAAACTGGAGTTGGCTGCGTGCAAAACAAGTGCCTTCCCTGGGGCTGGAGCGAGAGCACAGGGGGTATGGCTTTTGCCTTGCATGCAGCCAACCCGGGTTCAATTCCCAGCATCCCATATGGTCCCCGAGCATCACCAGAAGTAATTCCTGAATACATGAGCCAGGAGGAGTAACACCTCTGCATCTCTGGGTGTGACCCAAAAAGCCAAAAAATAAAAAAAAGAAACAACAACAACAACAACAACTTCCCTGGCTACTGTGACTCCACGCCCACGAACATATCTGAGACCTGATTGGTTGTTGGGGATAAAGGAGGCGGGACCAGTAGGGGTGGGTGTGGGTGAGAGCACAGGAATGGTGTTCCTAGCGCAGCTTCATCCTGCTACATCACAGGTGCACGTTTGCTGTTTTCACTGCGTCCCTCTCAAGCCTGTCCTATTTTCCTAGTATCTCCTCTTTACATATGGGAAAACTGAGGCACAGGCAACGTAAGTGCCTTACTTCTGACCACACAGCTGGTCTGTGGTGGAGACGGCACCATGCAGCACTGACCCTGCCTCCTTGGCTGCTGCTCCTGCTTTGTAATGCCATGGGCCCTTCTCCAGCTGTGTGACTCCAGGAGAATCACATAACCTCTCTGGGCCTCAGTAGAAACAGAACCAGTTGATTGAGAGAGTCCACTGCAGTGACTGAAGTGATCAACCTGGGGCCTGAGAGTCTACCTGGTGAGAGGCTGGTCTCTCCTCCCAGGAGATGGACCCCAGGCACTGGTGGGCCCACACTGAGAGGCCTGGGTGGGCTTCCTGGAGGAAAAAGGTAGCAAGAGCCAGGAGGAGTAACCTGACAGTCCAGTTCGGCAGCCCAAGGTGACCTTGAGGAGAAAGGAATGTCCCAGCCTCTGTGTCCTCTGGGGTGATCTGAGAGAGGGTCCCACATGTCACTCTGTCCCTGTCACAGCCATGACGAATGTGTGTTCTGAGCATGGTCCTCGAGGCTCTTCCTCCGTGCGACCCTTGCAGAGAGTAGGGCAGCCTGAGGACACTGGCTGTAACACAGTACCTGGATGCTGCTGTATCATGCGGGGGGCCAGCACCCCAGGGACATGGCGAAGGGGCTGCCCATGGTGGGGGGTCCTGCAGCAGAGAACCTGGGAAGAGAAGAAATACACATGAAGCTTGCTCAGTCCATTCAGTCCTGTCAGGACAGAGTTAAAAAAATAATAGAGGGACCGAGAGATTGGACAGCGGGGAGGGCACCTACCTGGCACGTGGCAGACCCGGGTTTGATCCTCAGCACCAAATAGAATCCTCTGAACCCACCAGGGTGGCCTTTGAGTTCAGAGCCAAGTGAGCCCTAAGCATTGCTGGTGTGACACCCACCCAGCCCACTGAAAAAAAAATCAATATTTACAAAGTGAAACAGAATGAGGTATGTTCTTGCTTGAGAGACCTTTGGTGGAACTCAAGGGCCAAAAGCACCTCAGGGCCTGGGGGAGGAGGAGCTGGGGTCCTGAACCTCTGAGTCTGAGGGAGGAGGGGCTGGATATCTGGCCCCTGGATTGAGGAAGGAGGTTGGAGGTCTGACCCTGGTCTGAGGGGAGAAGCCGGGGTTCTGGTACCTGGGTCTGAGGGGGTAGGTTGAGGGTCTGACTTCTGGTCTGAGCTAGGGGGCTGGGGTTCTGGTGCCTGGGTCTGAGGGAGAAGGCTGGCGGTGAGCCCTGGTCTGAGGGGGGAGGCTGGGGTTCTGAGGGAGGAGGCTGAGAGTCCTCCTCAGACCCACAGACCTGCCTTCTGCAGCTTGCACAGGGGTGACCTGACCGAAACCTGAACCTCCGCCCAGATCCCTGACTGGGCCTCCTTCCTCCTCGCTGAGCTGCAGAGGAGGCGTTACCCTCTCCAGACCTTCCGGGGAGGTTCTCACATACCGGCATTCTCACGGGTCTGGCTCAGGGGTGGGGCCCGAGGGTCTGGAAGGCTCTGCAGCCCCCTGGGGTCAGGATCCCTTACACCAACCTAGTCGCTGGGTTGGGCACTGTCAATTTTCTGGGCTAGGGGTCTCGGGCACTCCATACCCCCACTGGGGTCAGGGGCTCAGACTCCTGACGTTATCTTGGAACACTCCTTGTGTGTGCCACAGTGTGCGGTTTGTGGTGAATTCCTTGGGCAAGAAAGGAGGCCACAGGCGTGGGAAGTGGGGTGTGGGGGGATGCCAAGGAGGGGGTGCCAAGGAAGTATTTGCTTAGGCATCTGTTACTGGATCTTTCAAGGACTTCCTGTGACTTGCTCTGTGACTCACCTTTGTCCCCAAGAAGAGAGATGGTCACAATTCAGGAGGCCGAGTGTGCTATGGGGGTGAGTACAGTGCCCGTGTCCCCAAACAACATGATTTGTGGTGTGTGAGGCAGTACCAGAAGTGAGCCTGGGGGCTCTGAAGGATGAATAGGAGTCCCCCACGAATGGGGGAGGGGGTGTTGCAGTCATGAATCACACCCAGGCATGGTGAGGGCCAGGATGGATGCAGGAGTGCCTGCAGCATGCCAGGCACGTGCTAAGTACTGGGAGACAAATCCTCTGCCCTGTCTCTGACGCCTTGGGTGTGGTGAGACACGATCAGCAGGCGCACAGGGGTGAGTAAGGCAGCAGGAGGGGGGTGGGGGGGAGACGAAATCGGGCAGGAGGCTCCCCGAGGCCTCTGGGACTTGGTGACTCCTGAGCTTTGACCTCAATTTCACCAAGAGCCAGAGAAGGTTTCAGGAGGGGATGGCTTAGGGTGAAGAATGGAGGGTGCGGCTGGCCGAGGGGGGACAGACTCCAGCATGGGACTTGCCCCGAACAGGGACTCAGCAATCTCTGTGTCTGGTGGTGACTGTGTCCCAGAGGCCTCCAGGCAGTGAGAGAATCTTGTGGGTGCCTCCCCGCAGGGTTGAGCGGGGGCTCTGCAGAGAGGGTGGCGGCCAGGAGGCTGGTCCAGGAACTGGCTGGGCCAGAGAGGAAGAGCAAATGGAGGTGTTTATTCTCTGGGCAGGATTGCTCTTGCGGGGAGTGAATTGGGTGCCCCGGAGAGGAGAGGTCTGGGCCCAGGGACTCTCACGGGATCCTGGGCTATCTTGAGTTTGGGGCCAGAGAGACAGGACAGTGGGGAAGGAGCTTGCAGACCTGGGTTCAGTCCCTAAACTAGTGAGTGTCCTTTGAATCCACCAGGAATGACCTCTGAGCACAGAGCTGGGAGTCAGTCTTGAGTACAGTGGGGTGCGGCACAAAAGCCAAAACAACAACAGAAAGAAGGAAGTAAGTGTAGTGCTGGTAGGTCACCCACTGGGCGGGACACGTGTCTTACAGGAGGATCCCTGACACTCACGTGGCCTTTGGGCACTGTTCCAGGAGTACCTCCAGATCATCCCAGAACAACAAAAATGTTGGGGGGGGTCCCCTGTGAAGAGATGGTGCTGGAGGAGGCCTGAGGGAGCGAGGTCTGGGCTGCACTAGGTAAAATATCTGGGCTGGGAGCGCCTACTTGGGGTTCTGAGGTTGGGGTGTATTGCTGCAAGATAGGGATTTTTGGGGCTAGTGAAGAGGGAGGGTTGGGGACACAGGTGTGTTCTTTGCAGGTTTGTGTGCTCAGGCCATGCAGAGTGGGGTATTCCTCCTTCCACCTCCCACTGATCACCCCTCCCCTTGAGACAATGCCCCCACTGTCCCTGCAGACAACAGACTTGGGGGGCTCCCCAACCTTGCATAAGGTCTCAGAACTCCCCCTATTCTACCTGGGAAACCCTTACCCTGCCCGCAGGTGGCCTCTCACTCTCCTGCGCATGCCCCATCCTCTTCCTTACATCAGCCATGTCTGGGCTGTGGGCTCTGTGGTGTCCACAAACACAAACCCAAACAGGGGCTGAGAGATCAGACAGCAGGAAAGACACTGCCCAGCACAAATCTGATCCGGGCTCAGTCCTAGGCACCACATATGGTCCTTTGAGCACTGGAAGTAGCAGCTTTGAGTACAGAGCCACTGTGCGGGAATGGGCCTCCTTCTCTCATCTCCCTGATTTGCTAGTAGGTTGGCAGTAACACCCACAAACTGCTCCTGGTGCTATATAATCTCATCAATGGCCATGATCCATAGACTCAGAAATAAAGCTCCCAGAAGAGAGCGACATAGAATGTCCAGACCCCTCGCCAGGCTGCCTTCACTGGGTCAACTTTGAGGGGAGCCCCAACAGAGCCTCGGCAGCTGAAAATCTCCAGAACTCAATTGCTGCCATGCTCGCGGCTGCTCTCCACAGGCTTGGATGAGCTTCACCCATAAATGAATAATCATTCTATAATCATTCTGAATTTTAGAATTCCTGACGCACAAGACCAAATTTGCAGCAGTGAGACCTCTTATACTCTACACCACTGATGTACCAAGAGTAGCACATATAAGGGCTTAATAGCTCCAGAATGAGATACAATGATCTTCAGGCACTTTCCTCTAAGGAAACTTTATTGGACCATTTTTAGCAGATTGTTCATAACAAGAAATACAAAATGAATTTTTTATATCCTGCTTTGGGGGGAATGGTTTGGGATTTGGGGTTAAAATATTCAAAATATGGTGGTGGGAAGGTGCAATCATTATGGGATTGGTGTTTGAATATTAAATGTAATGAATTATTGTGAACAACTTTATAAAAATAAAATAAAATTTTAAAGAAGAGTACTGAGCCAGGGGTAGTCCAGAGAACTGTAGGGTGTGGCTTCAAGTACTCCCTCAAAAAAAAAAAAACCCAGAAAAAATGTCAGCCAAGGGTTCTCCAGATGGGGGTGGAGGGCATGGAGAGAATTCTGTCAGCACCTGGGACAGCAGCCAAGGCTTATCAGCAATTCTGGAGACTGTGATCAAGCCTGCCTGTGGGAGTCCGGAGCTGGCCCCAGATATTCCAAGTACCCAGGGTGTGTGTGGGAATGCAGTGGGGAGCTGCTGGGGAAGCACCTCATTCGTTTTGTTTTCCTTAGAACAACAGCAGAGGCAGCCAATAGTGCTCTAGTTAATTCCAGCACTTTCCATGAGGGTGAATTCCATGCTGAATTATCTCCTGTCATCTTTCCTAGCTCTGAGGACCACAAGACAAGCCTGCCCCTGGCTTTGGCAGCTCATCTGGCGGCCCACAGCCACGGTCCCTGTTGCCAGAGTCAAAGAGCTCTCCTGTGATGGCATGGGGCATTCTTCAGGCACCACTGTTTGGGAGGCCACACCCAACAAATCAAACCAGAGCAGGCTGAGTGCAAAGGAAGCTCCTTTATCCGGTACTGTCTCTTGACCACGAGATGCCTCTCTTGTAGTATTTGATATTAGGTCTCTCTCTCTCTCTCTCTCTCTCTCGGGCCACACCTGGAGATGCTCAGGGGTTACTCCTGGCTTGACATTCAGGAATTATTCCAGGCAACACTCAGGGGACCATATGGAATACTGAGGATCAAACCTGGGTTGGTTGCGTGCAAGGCAAATGTCCTCCTCACTTGTCTATGCCTCTGGTCCTATCCTTGGCATCTTGCTATGGGTCACAGATGAAGGTAGAGAGAACAGTTTCCTGCACATGAAGTTTTCCAGTGGCCATTTGTTCTCCATATGTGTCCTCTCTGGGGCACATTGGCCAGAGAAGTACATACAGATGGGAGGGCTGAGGAGCCTGGTCCACCTCACAGGCCCGTCTTCACTTTGTTGCTCTGAGCTCCTGTTTCGCCACATCCTTCACAACTCTGGGTGTTACCCCTGTCACCACCCTGTCGATCTGATAGGGGAAGAACTGTTTTGTCATTATGGAGCATGATGAGCACTTGTCATTATTTTAATTAATCCAGGAATCGTCACGTGTTGGTTGATATTTTTCATTGCGAAAGGCCCCTTCTGCCCTTGGCTCATGTCTCACTTGTGGCTGGGAATGGGAAATGCCCTTCAGTTTTGGGCTCTGTTTTGGGTTTTGTTTTGCCTTTTGGGTTACACCTTCCAGTACTCAGGGCTTCCTTCTGACTCTGTGCTCAGGGGTCAGTCTTAGTGGGGCTCAAGTGATCATAAGCGACATTTGGGTCAAACCGGATTAGCTACGTGCAAGTGAAGCACCTCACTTGCTGTTCTCTCTCTTTCTCTCTCTCTCTCTGGTCCTTTCTTACTGATTTTGAGTACTCTTTACATATGAGGGTCCCACTGTTATTTTGATGTTTAGAGAAGTCAGACCTCTGTTTTTGGGCCATACCTAGTGGTGCTCAGGCTTACTCCTGGCACTGTGCTTCGGGGTCACACATGACAGTGCTCATGAGGTACTTGGGGACTGAACATAGGTTAGCCATGTGCAAGGCAAGTGCTCTCCCCATTGTACTATCTATCTGGTCTCAAGAGGAGGCTGAGTGGTGCCTGAACAATAGGACAGTAGTGCTAATAACAAGCAATGCTTGCTTTGCTTGTTAGCAGACTGTCCCAGGCTTAAACCTTAGCATCCCGAGCCCACCAGGAGTGATCCCTGAGTGTAGAGCCAGGAGTAAGCCCTGAGCCATTGGATGTGGCACAACCCACCCACCAAAAATGTGTCAGATTCATGTTTGGATTCTTTACAGTAATGTCTGCAGCCTCTTCCCTTTCCCAGACTTTGCACCTCCATGACCCAGACGCCCTAAGTCCCCATAATCTCAGCGAGGAGGGTCTCCTTCACCAGTCCTCTCCTTAAATTCCTGGCAGGTGCTAAGTCCTTCATAAACAGACTGGTGCTTATTCTTCATTCTTCCTCTCCTTTCCCTCCTCCTCCTTCCACACCCAGGGTGCTCAGAGTCTATTCCCATCTCTGTGCTCAGAAGAAGTGACCCCTGATGGTGCTCTGGGACATACGTGGTGCCAAGATTTGAATCAGGGTCATGCTGCTGCTGCCCCATCAAGGCCAGCACCTTTTGCCTGCTTCCAACCCTTACTTCCTCTTCATCTGTATCACTTGCCTGTTGCCTTCTTCAAGTAGGCCTTCTACAGAGCTGAACCACTGTCACTTTCCACTTGCTTCTTTACTCCTGGGCCCCCATTGGCTGGTAACCTGTCCAGTGGTTCTGCTCCATTGGAGAATAGGAGAACAGGAGAACTGAACACCTGTTCATCCTTCACAACCCTGTGTCGCTGTGGCCCCAATTCAGGGAAATATTCCCTCCCACTGAGGCTGAGTCCTGGCCATACAGCCTGGACCCTGGATGTTGAGCTACTGCGGGTGCCCTGCACCGTGCAGGTGGGTATCTGGAACACACAGAGACAGGACACACCTTTCCAAGAAGGAAAATACTCTCAGTTGCAAACGCAAAGGAAACACATTTCATCCCATGTCTATGAAACAAAGCATTGCATCAACTTGATTGTCAAATCAGAGATGCCAAAAGCCTTGTGGGACATTTGGAAACGATTTATGTCACTTCATAGGAATTTTGTCTGCCTGCTGACAGATGTGATACAATCATAAATCAAGAGTTACTTGTGGCCAAATAATTTCCAAAGAAAGGATAAAAATTTGCTCAGTGTTTGTTTTGATCGCTCACCTCATCACAGTATATATTTGCAGGAAAACTCACTCTTGTTAAGTGAAGGTACAGCTGAGTTTTGACAGCTGCATGATGTCCTGTATAAAATAGCCCACATGACTAAAATTGAGACTGTTTCCATCCCGTTGTAGCATCCTGGAACCTTTCCTGAAAAACTCACAGGTTTTCATTTCCTTATGACAACTTTGCCATCCCTACACTGGCCTCTAAAGAATCCAACAGCCCATCTGGCTTTTCTCTGAGTAACTTTTTTGGGGAGTGGGGAGTTTGGGCCACATCTGGAGGTGCTCAGGCCTTCCTTACTCCTGGCTCTGTGCTCAGGGGTCACACCTGACAGTGCTCACGTGGTGCTGGGAATTGAACACAAGGTAATCATGTGCAAGGCAAGTGCCCTCCCTGCTGTACTATGTATCTATTCAGGTGACCACATGCAATGTGGGGGATTGATCTGGGGCTGGCACAGGTGAGTCAAATACCATAAACCCTGAATCTCTCCAAGTAAGTGCTGCTGAGGCCACAGCTGCTTCTGGGAGCACATTCCTTTCATTGCTGAGTCAAGGAGCACGGTGGGAATTGTTGATCCTTAGTTAACATGTCCATCTGCTGTTGGTGGATCTTGGGAGTGTTTCTACCCTAGTATAGGTGGAATAATTCTTTCTCCTGCTGCCTCCTCATTAACTTATATTGAAGTCTTGATCCCCTAACCCTTCAGGTGACTTTATTTATTTATTTATTTTTGTTTTTTTTGGGTCAAATACAGCAGTGCTCGGGATGTACTCCTGGCTCTGAGTTCAGGGATCACTCCTGGCAGTGCTTAAAGGACCATATAGGATGCTGGGGATCGAACCCAGGTTGACCACATGCAAGACAAGTGCTCTCCCTGCTGTCCTATTGCTCTGACCCCAGAAGGTGACTTTATTTGGAGATGGGGTTACGGACATGACATTGGTTCATGTGAGGTCACACTGATGAGTCATCGGGGCCCCTTAATCCAATCTGGAGGAAATGAAGTCTCCCTCCTGTCCTCTGATTCAGGAAGAACCAGTCCTGAAACTCACTGGACCAAGCCCTGTGCACAAATACACATCTTTGGCTTGAGGTCATACCCAGCAGTGCTCAGCTGCTTTGGGCTTGGTGCTGTGGAGCCATGTGGTGCTAGTCTTGAACTTGGGCCTCCTTCTTGTAAAGCCTCACATTAGCCTTTGAGCCATCTCCCTGACCCAGTACACAAATATATATTTTTTTCTCACCATGAATATTGTAGGAGGAGGTTTGGTGAGTCTCTGAATTTGGAGGGTTTGGGGCCATACTTGACAATACTCAGGGGCTATTTCTAGCTCTGTGCTCAGGTGCCCCAGGGGACCATATGTGGTGTTAAGGGTTGAACTGGGGTCAGCTATGTCCAAGGTAAGTGCCTTATTTCTCTGCTCCCTGCTTTTACATTTTTAAAAATTTATTTTTTAAATAGCCAAAAAAGTCCAAAGCACACCACTGGGAGTGGGACATGCCGAGTTTTAGGCTCGCCTCCAGTGGGGCAGTGTCCAGCATGAAGGGTAAGGCCCAACCATGCCATCTGAAAGAGGAGGAATGAAGTGGGATTCTTCTCTTTGACCCAGGTCCCCACTCATGGAGTCCTCAACTGTCACCGTTGGAATGGGGATTAGTATGGCAGCAGTGATTGAAATTGTCTAAGGGAACCCCGATGCATTATGGTAGGGTGGGGAGATAGGATGAGTTGAGCAGAGGGGGGCACCGAGGAATCAGCACAGAGAGAGCCAAGAGAGACTAGGGCGCTCTCAGAGCAAAGGGGTCCCAGTTTCTGCCTTGGCACAGAAGAATGAAGGAGCAGAGGAGCAGGTGTTAGCAGCAACAATAGATGGAATTGACTGTTGTGTCCGATTGCTGCAAACAAGCACGGAGCGACCTTAGGCAGCTCTGAGCTGGCACCCCGCACGTTGTACCTCCTCCTCTAGATTCAGGGTCCTGAAAGTCCCTCTTTCCCTACCGTCCCGACGCCCTCGTTCAGGATAGGAGAACCTGGATTCTGAGCACTGAAATTCTTTTTAAAAATTTTTATTAGTGAAACACCACCATGAGGTACAGTTATAGACTTAAAAGTTTTTGTGCTTGGGTTTCAGTTATACAATGATCGAGTACCCATCCCTCCACCAGTGCCCATTCTCCACCACCAC
>JAOXYA010096504.1:0-10964 GCA_028565675.1 Sorex palustris
CCTGCCCCCTAGAACAAAGAATTACCCCAATTATTCCAAAGCAAAGCTATCTTTACCTTACTATTTTATGGCTAGAAATTGTCAACACCTTAAAAATATCTACCAACTTAGAAACATCTCCTTTGTTAAAATAGGATTTTTGAAATACACCAAAACAAAACAAAAACTCCACAGCATTTTCCTACTGAAAATAGGAGGATTCTCTTTCCTTTTGTAGGACCTAAAACCAGCCTCCTTCTCCTCATATAGTTAACTTGGGTCGTATCTGCTTCAAAGATACTGTCGTCTAAAATGAACTCTATTCTAATGAAGTCATCTCCACTTCATATCCTCATAGTTACTTATTTAGAATCATTTAAAACCTCTTTTCATATATTGTAAAATACATTTAAAAAGTCATCTTGGTGAATGTGATAACACAGAGTATTTTCCAAATTAGATAAGGATGTTCGCTTCATCTATCTCATCTTCGAATGGCCAAATTCAACATATGCAAGAATTATTTTTTCAAGGCTTATGCCCTAATAACAGGTAAAATATATGTAAATCCACTAAATGCAATCTCGTCCTTAATTTGTTTTCTTGGCCAAACGTTTGTGAGCCACTAACAAAAACTGTAAGAAATTGTTAGAAAAATATAGAAAAATCCAATTTTTCATAAAGAAAATTTAATGCAGATTTTCCGATTAAGTTGGAAAAACAGACTGAATGAAAAGATCTGTGCTGGCTGCTTGCGTAGGGGTGCAAAGCTCACAAATCACTGTACGTTAAGTGCACGTGCTGAGACTTCGTGGTGCCAGTCACGTAATTTTGTGTATTTGGGAGTAAAGACGTGAAGGGGGATCTTTTCCCTGTGGAAACAGAAAGAAAGAAAGAGAGAGAGGAGGAAAGTGATAGAAGAGTCGTAAGAAAGAAAAGTCTCTACACTTAGCTCATCATGCAGAAAACATGCACCATTAAAAGAATAATTTCACAGCTGATTTCTTTAATAGATTTTGAGGGCAGAGATTTTACATTAATCTATAAAGTCCTCTGGCAAACATCAACTCTACTCCCCAAGCCAAGTATCTGCAAGTCAGCACAGGAACTCAGGCCCAGGGCTCTAAGTTAGCAAAGCACTCCCGCCACTGACTTCAATAATGAAGTCTCATTACACTAACTAGACACACTCGACTCACTTAAAAACTGGCAAATTGTGGGCCTGGAGCAATAGCACAGCAGGGCACTTGCCTTCCACGGGCCAACCCGAGTTTGATCCCCAGCATCCCATGCAGTCCCTCGAGTTCAATCCCCAGCATCCCATGCAGTCCCCCAAGTTTGATCCCCGGCATCCCATGCAGTCCCCCAAGCACTACCAGGAGTGATTCCTGAGTGCAGAGCCAGGAATAACCCCTGACCATTGCCAGGTGTTGCCCCAAAACACAATGGAACAGAACAAAAAAAATGATAAATTGTACATTTATGTTACATAAGAGAAACCCAGCTAAATGCTTAGCTCCGAGAAGCAAAAACACAACACCACACCATACTTGAAAACACGAGTATCAAATTGAAACGATTCACTAAAAGCATTCAATAATGAGAACGGGTGGACTTACTTTGCCTTCTTCGTGTTGTCAGTTTCAGATTCTTTCACTGAAATATAATGAGCAATATTGAGCATTAGCTTGCTCTTTTAACTTCAAAACACATTTCTGCCCTTAACTACGCCAATCAGAACAAGAGGGTCAAGTTGCACAGAGCATTTTCTTTGAGGCTGTTTGAGCCACCTCCATGCCTCGCTGTCATCACATGCCCCAGTCTTGCTCTTGGACTGCTCTACTCGCGAGTGCAACCTCTCCTGGACTGGTCTCAGGTGTACCGCTGCCGGCACTGTGCGTGCATGGCACATACTAACAAGCACACTCTGAGATGAGTCAGTCACTGCTCTCCGGGAGCCGCCCCACCAGTCTGCTCTCTACGGCCACACCCCTCCCGACAGCCCCCAACGCCCACTCACAGTGCTCAGTCCCGGTGATCTGCGCGAGGATCCGGAAGGAGCGAGACTGGGTGGTGCCCGTCCGAGGGTGCCAGTCCTCAGTGTCCTCGATCAGCCTCTTCTTGCTGGCGTCACTGTGCGTCGGCACGTGGTAAAACTCCGTATTGCGCTCCACTATGTGCTTTCTTGGTGGGCTGGGGTTAGAAAGGAAACACCGAACGTGACGTTCTTAAGTTACACTACTCAGGATAAAAATAACCTCTTTAAGGAACATTCTTAAGACACAAACATTTACTCCCCAATTTCATATATCACAGGTAAACAGCCTCGATTTTTTAATAACCCATCCTTCTAAAAGCTCTATGAATGTTTTTAGATTAATAAAAAAAAGTACATATATACATTGCTGAAGGAATAGGTGTTGAAATGCTGTATGATTGAAATACACTATGAACAACTTTGTTACTGTCTATCTTAGTGATTCAATTTAAAAAAATTTTAAAGATAAATATGCAAATATAAGATCACAGTAGAAATATTCAACAGAAATGTTACCGTTTGGGAGGGATTTTCCTTTAAATTGACAGAAGAAGGCAGCAGAAGAAAGATTTCCAACATGAAGAGAAGGGAAACAAAGAATAAGAAGAAAAAAGAACTAGAAATTGAGAAGTCCACAATAGCTAACATCAAACAATTTCAAATTACTTGTAGTATTCATCTTATGGTTCAGAGAACACAGAATTCACAACCACCTAACTGCCTAGATGCTACTAAATGTATAGATTTGTATGAAATTAAATAACATATATTCACTAGATCCAGGAACTAAAGACAACGTAACACACAAGCTAAACCTATAAACATAAGCATAATTTTGAAAGGGTATTAGGATTGAGTATTTTCTACAGTATCCATCTGCACAGACCACCCCTATCCTAATACTGCTCTGTGCAGTATTCACAGATTTGAAGAACTGCTGAGTGTCGGGAGTACTGAGATATTTCTCAGAAGACCGAGATGCAAATTGGCTCTAGACTTCAGTTGTATGATTTTAGAAAAGCCAGTCCCACTGGACCACAGTTTTTCAGTTTGTAAGGCAAGAATATGACCTACTAATTAGTATTTTTTCTTAGGGATTAATTTAAGAATTCTATGTGAAAAGGATCAAAAACTTTGAGGTTGTGAAGAGTATCTATTTTTCTATCAATGAATCATAGTATCTTCCCAGTATAGTATTTTAACACAATATATTATTTCTCTATATTAAGTGAGTAAAGTTAACTCTTAAAACATCTTAGTGACAGTGGAGGGATGGGTATTCAAAATAAATAAATTTAAAAAAAAATCTTAGTGACAGTATTGGTTTACAAAAGTATAAATGTTCATGTTTTAGTACCATGTTAGCATAGCATGTGTTTCAGGCCCCTTTTAGCCCATCCTATCCTGTAACTTTACTTTGTTGCAGAATACATTGTATATTGTCTTTGCTCATTTGTTTTGTTATATACCACATTAAAAATGTGATTATCTGACACCACCTTTTCTCTTTCAGACTTAGCTTGGCATAACACACTCTTAGCTCCATCCATATTGTAGCAAAATGGAAGATGTCACTTTTCCTTATAACCAGGTAGGATACCATCATGGATATATGCCTTATTTCTTTATCCATGTATCTGAGAGTCAATGGTAAAATTCTTTTTAGATCTTGGCTAGCGTAAAGAGCTCTGCACTGAACTCAGGTGCACATTCATCTTTTTTGAAATAGTTTTTAGTGCTCTTGGAAGGTCTCCCTTGGTGCAGGATTGCTGACGTAGAGGGTTTGCTAAGGGATCTTCACCCTGCTGTCTGGAGAGTGAACCCGTTCACACTCCCATCACAGAGCTGTGTCGGGTCTCCAGCCGCACGTGTCCCTTCCGGGCTTGCAGAGAACGTTCTCACTGGTGCCAAGCAACAGTGCACTCTGGCCAGCATTCCCCAGCAGATCTCACGCCTGCTGCCCGTCCCTGAGTCTGTTTGGGAGGAAGTGCATCCCCCAGCTCTTGTCCCTGGGTATTGGGAGGTTAGACTCGAGCGTCTGGCTGTTGCTGCTGAGTTCAGTAGACTCTCCTCTCCCCCACTTCCTCTTTGCTCTTGCTGCGGTCGCAATGACCCGGGATTGCGTACACACATGGCTTGGTGCTCAAAATTTTCTTTGTTGGGGGACTCGCTAGAGTCAGCCAGCCCGTTTGTGGTGCTGAGAAACTTGGCCAGTGTTAGCGGAGGATCACACATCTCTGGCTGTGCTACTTGCCAAGGTGCCCCCCAAGAACGGCACCTTTCAGAGGTGGTGCTCACACACACCTTGATGTGTTATGCCCAGAAATGATCTGCAGCACTGAGAATCTTACTCAGCAGAACTGCCAGGCGCATCGTGCACACAGCAGCCCAGACCTTCACGCCTCACACCTGCAAGGCAGGTGTTCTGAGTCTTCCAAGACCCCAAGTTTTGTGATATATACATGTATAGAGAGACGAGGGAGGAGAGGAGATCTGTGTAATAGTTGTTCTATCAGGCGTAGAGTGTATGTGTGCAAATACTTTCTCCTACTGAAGAATGACACTGAAGATTCTTGCTTTGGTGCTAAGTTTCTGTCCAATGAATGAGCTTTTAAATTTGATAAATAATCATTCACTATTAGTTTTTGCTCAATTTCCCATGTTAATAGAGCTGAATCACTAAAGACTTCAAACCATTACCATGGAATGCTTTCTTGGGTGTATCTTGTGAACTCTAAGTTGATCGAGATGATCTAAGTTGGTCTAAGTTGATCTTGTAGCCATCTAAGTCTCCTGGGGGTGGTGGGGGTGGCTGGAGGGTGGCGCTGGGTCAGACCTGGCGGTGCCGGGGAATGGCTTGGAAAACCACGCAATGCTGAGGATGACACGACCGGCCATACATAAGGCAAGCACCTTGACCCCTGTACTCTGTCTCTGGTCCTTTGGAGTCTGGCCCCTGGCAACCTTTTGATTTATTTTAAGTCGACGTTTGTGTATGGTCTGAGATGGTGGTACCCTTTCTTTCTCTCTCTCTCTCTCTCTCTCTCTCTCTCTCTCTCTCTCTCTCTCCCCTCTTCTCCCCGTCCACCTCACCCCCTCTGCATGTGGACATGCTATGCAATTCCCCCAGTGCCTTTTGAGGAAGAAACTTTCCTTTCTCCATGTTATGTTCTTGGTTCCTTCATCATGAAACAACTGTCCTTATCTATGAAAGGATATATTTCTGGGCTCTTAATTCTCTTCCACTGGTGAGAAAAATCTATTTTTACTCTAATACCAGACTGTTTTGTTTAATATGATTTTAAGGAATGATTTAAAGTTGAGGAACACAAAGCTTCACATTCTTCTTTTTTCTCAGAATTAACTTTACTCAGGGGAATCCTTACCAATTAAAATGGCATTTTTCTGTAACCTTGAAGAATGCCTTTGGAATTCTGACAGGACTTGTACTCAATCTGTATAATACTTCAGGTATCAAGTTCATTTTAATAATGTCAATTCTTCAAACTAATGGGGATAGAATATTTTTCTATTTCCTTATAATTTTCCATTTCACAACAGAATCAAAGTAGAAATGTACCATAAATAGAAATCCAAGAACGTAAACATTTGAAGTTCTAATCTAATGATACTGATTTCAGGTGTATATTATATACTCTATAAAAGTTTTGAATTATGCAATGGCATTAAGCTAAGGCACTTAGAATAATAAAATGACACCACTTAACCTTGTTTACGTTAAAAAAACAGACATCCCAAATTAGAAAGTCCATTCAAACTTTTACAAAAAGCTCCACAACGGAGGCCTACTCTGGTCCCTAACTTCATTACCCATCACCCATAACCCATACTTTTCTTCCAGAAGGTCTAGCTTACTTCTACTACAGCCAGAATGTGAACAGTGAACACACAGCACCACTGATTCATGGGAAGTATTCTAACTTGAAAAGCATGTTTTCCATGTTCCACTATTGAAAACTATTTGCGTGAGGAGAAACTAGTAAAATTTGCTGGTGTTAAATGGAAAGCAAGATGGAAAGTTAGAGAGCAAGTGATGAAAATGACAAGAGGAATCACTGATTAGATACTTACATGCTGCCAGGGTTACTGACGGGAAAAATAAAACACACAAAAGAGATGTGATAGAGTAAATAAGAGATCGACGTTCCCAGGATGACGGAAAACAAGGATGAGGCAAAAAAGGAAAAAAGAAAAAATGATACAGCAGAATTTAAAAACCGATTTATAGAAAGATGTTATACAAATACCATGCTTCAAAATCATATAAACAGAAACAACAAGAAAAACAAATATTAGTCAAACTTCTGTTACACTGTTATGATTTAGACAGCAGTTTATGAGTGGGGTGTATTTTTAATTTTTTGGTTCATGAAATACTTATTTACTAAGTTATTGAGAATTTTCTTTGTTTGTTTCAACAATGAAATCCAGGTCTTCATCCATGCAAAGCATGCGCTCGCCCACAAACTATGTCTCAGGCCCCAAGATCTGCTAGTTTTGATACTTTCTAGACTTTTATAAAATCAATTTTAGCACAAATCCAAACTTGTATCATGGTCTTAATGAAAGACAGCATAAAATACTTATTATGACATATAAACTGTATGATGTCATGACACAAAGTATAGGAGTATTCTTTTAGAATCATGCTTAAAATGAGAATAAGAAAAAAAATGTGTTTGTTATGCAATATAAGGAGCACGTGTTTTAGGAAGAGAAATAATCTTATATAAACTATTCCAACTATATACTTAAGGGAGTAATACGCTATTAAATTTTTCTTATTTTTTAAAAAATATCGCGATCTAAAAATATCGAAAGATGGTCACAAATAATGACTCATCACTCAATTTTCAGATTCTACACTACCGTCACCCTCCTTTATGAGTAAATCTCAATAAGGCTAAAATACATATTTTTTCCCTTCGGTTTGGGACCACGCCTGGCAGTCCTGAGGGCTTGCTCCTCACTCTGTTTCCCGGATCCCTCCTGGCGGGCTCTGGTGACCACAGTGTCCCATGGGCCCAAGCTGGGGCAGACACAGGCAGGGCGACTGCCCTTCCCACTGTACGCTCTGCGGGTTGAGCTCAGAATGGACCGCAGGGGCCACAGATTCCTGCATCATGAATGACCCAGAGAGGCAAACCTGATCTGGGGCGTGAAGGAGCCAAGTCAGTAGCATCTGGCAAAAAAGGAATCCCCTCAAGTATGATATTGTTTAGAACAAACAAATAAATAAATAGAACCAATGCAGTTCCATTCCTTTCTGGACAAGGAAGACGAGAGGAAGAGCTTGGTGTCCCGTCAGCCTGGTGTCCACCGGTCAGTGCCAGCACAGTGGGAAACTGGCCCCTGCGGAGCCGCAACCTGGGCATCCCCGCTAGATGCACACACCCCAGGTGGTGACAGCCCAGGACCCCCGAGACAGAGGGGGGCTGCCCACCCCCCACCCTGCAGCGGTGCCCTGACCCCCAGAGCGACCCCAGACAGAGGCCCCTTCTGGGGAGACAGCACCCAGGTGCAAGAGAGTGGGGCTGTGGTGCCCGTGGCGGGACAGGCAGGGCGGGACGCGGGCACAGTGACAAGGACACAGTAACAAGGGCACAGTGACGGGCACACCACACTGGCAGGGAGGGGCACTGTGGGACTGGTGTGGGAATGCGACATGCCCCAAGCTCCACTTATCGATGGCTCTGTATATCACATTCCTTTAATTAAATAAAAATCATCTATTAAAAAGTATCTTCCCCTAAACAAACAACAACAACAACAATGGAAAAAAAACCCAGAGGGGAGGGGTCACACCCAGCTGTGCTCAGGCTTACTCCTGAGCAGAGTATGTCAAATAACCCAATAAAAGAGTGTTCCTAAACAGGACCATCAAACAGACACCCAGTGGCGTCTTGCCCACCTGGCAATCAGGAAACCCTGCTTCTTGTCCTGACTTTGCAGCTATTTCTCCCATGTCCGGGGCCAGCTGCAAATCACAGGAGGCTCATTTTCCCCAGAGATTATGATGCCTCTGTCTTCCCAGTGTCTTATACAGACACATAAATCTCTCTAAAGAGACCTGTTGATAGGAGAGATCTCCTTAACTGCTCAAACACCACCCAATTCAACTGTAGTTGTGTAGATTATTCACTAATAATAGTCAGAATTCACTCCATTTACCCTTGAATCTGTAATTATTAAAAACAGATGCTAGAGGAAGACAGATAAAGGTGGTTCTCAGTTCAAATATGAGTTCTCTTCAGCCAGAGGACAAGACCGCCACAGAGACACTGAGGTGGTCCAGAATGTGGGCAGCAGAGCTTCACGTGCAGTCGGAGGGAGAGATGGGGGAGATTTTTTGACTTGTTTGCTTAAAGGAAGTTTTCAGGGGAGTACTGAAGAATTTTTTCTTCTTTCAGTAAAAGGAGCAGTAGGACAAATAAGGTTGGGAACCTTTGACTTATAGGATGCATGCTTTGAGAAAATCACAGAGATTTTAAGCAACCAACATTTAAAATGAGAATGAAAGCACCAAATGCAATTAGAATCACCTAGCACAACTCATATTAATACCTTATAATCAATCTGATCAAGATTCAAAATATTTCACCTAAATGCTTAAATCTATAGTTTTGCCTTTAAATGTAAAAGTGCCCGTTACTCTGAAATCTAGAAACTAGTTCAAAAATCTGTAAAACTTGATTCGCCTGGGTCTGGGAATCAGCTCTAAGGATGAGTGTGCATGCTCTGCCTCCTGGAAGCATGGGTTGCCCCCGGCACCACGGCAGGCCCCAGTATCATGGGGAATGATCTTGGATCTCAAGGCCCTGAGCACTTTTGCTGTGTGGCTCCAAACAAAACCAAACAGAAAGAAAAATATTATTTTTAAGCAAGCAAAAAATGAATCCTGTTTGGATCATTTCACAAGCATTTTAGTATTCCTATGTGTATCAACCATAAAATTATATCAACCATAAAATTATTCAAGCCACAAATACACTCTAAAATTCAATAATTAATCCCTTGGTTTTGTCTTAAAAATTCTTCATTTCCAGTTTTATTCAGAATAGTCATAATTTCACGCAAAATTGTTTCAAGTTCTTACAGAATGTGATTCTGAACAATTTTTGAGGCGGTTATTTCTAGTCAGGTTACCATTCATTCCAAAAGCTAAAAACTGAAATTTTTAATTTACACGAGTGATTTGCAACATCTCTGTCAACTACTATAACATTTAAGAAGCTGATGAGGGTATCCCTAACGAATTTCAAAATGGCATAAATGTTCTTTACATAAATGCACACACAGGCATAAGCCTTCTGGCAATGCATTTAAAACAATGAAAACAGGTTTAGAGATTTTATCTGGGAAAATCTGAAGAACAACTCAGATTTCTATTTCCAACTTTAACATGTATTTGTGTTTTCCCTTCAAACTTTATCTTCATCTTCTAACAGTCTCAATGATATAAATGCAACTCCTCCAAGTATTAGCTCTTCTAAACCGTTTCACAGCAAACCCCACATATATTTTATGACAAAAGTTAAACATTACTACTTATTACCATACAGTAAGCAATGCACCACAACATAACAATGCAAGTCAAATGTATCAAAACCAAAAGACGGTTATTCTAGATTACAGCTGTTTTGCAAAATTCCACTTAATTTTGCAAAAATCAGGCATTCATGCTGTTTATGCATATATGAATCACCATATTTCCTCTCCAGTAATGTAGATACTAACTTTGTAACTTGTGTTTTCTGCAAAGAGAGAAGCATGTTAGAGTATTACTATCACATTATTCATTACATCCCGTATCTTTCCAGGCCTGGTTCCTCCAACTACCCCATCGGAAGTGTTAGAACACACTACAGTTGAATGCGGCTGAGACTCACACCAGCTACCTGGGACTCACCTTGGAAAGCAGCGGAGCACTATAATGCAAGGGCACGGGGAGAGGAGGAGCAATTCTCGGAAACTACCTGCTGGAAATAGCTTCCACTTTGGGATGAAAAGTCCTATTTGGCTCTCAGTCAGAAAAGGATCAGTAAGCCAAGGCCACTAATTTGCCTCTGTAGAAGAATGGGCACTGCTTAGGATGACTTGTTTAATATTATTTACAAGAAGGAAGCAAAATGCTTAGAGAGAATTATTAAAATTGTTAACATACTCATTATGTTACATTGTATAAGTGGATCAATAATTATTTCTCAGTTAAAGCTGCTTAGTTAACAAGCACTTATTTATGCCATTGTTTTTTTCTCAGGGACAGGGAAGGGAGACATGACCCAGGGTCTCCACGCATGCAATCAAGCATTCTTTGACAGCTACCGTCCCTGACCCTTGCAGTTGTTAGTGTCTAATGTTTACTAATCCTACACAAATTTGGATGAGATGTCCATCAAACTGACAAATTATCTTCAAGCACTGAAAAAAAAAGTAGTTCTGCTTTGAGGAAAATGATAGCTTAGGCATTTAACTTTATGTCTTTTTAACTTTATGTCCTTAAATTTTTTGTTACTGGGAGATATTATTTTTAATAAAATAATAAAAAAAACTTTCAAATTTGAGAAGTTTTGTTGCATATATTTTGTTGCATATAAAATCATATGGGAAATTTAAGAATCACATAATTAGTAGGAACCATGCCAGTTATTTCAGAAAACCAGTTTGACACCTAATACAGAAACATATTCATCAATATCACAAAACACTTGCTCTTAAAAATGACACATCAGTGCCCAGTAAAGTGTGGGATATGTCCCTGAGTTCCGTAATCTAAGTAGAGTGAGAAAAAGGGCATTGCAGATGTGTCTAAGAATTCCACAAACACCACTCTTTGTTTTCAGAGAAAACACGCTTTCATTGTCTTACTACCATCTGGACAACATTCTAAATCAAGTTATTTTTAAACATACCAGTTTGTAAACGC
>JAOXYA010096539.1:0-10963 GCA_028565675.1 Sorex palustris
GTTACTCCTGGCTCTGCACTCAGGAGTTACTCCTGGCGGTGCTCAGGGGACCATATGGGACACTGGGAATCGAACCCAGATCGACCACGTGCAAGGCAAACACCCTACCTGCTGTGCTATCTCTCCAGCCCCGAATGCTGTTTTTCAAACTGTCCACACAATGTGAGCACTATGGGGGTAGGGGTGGCTTCAAACCGTCTCCCTGGCGTGGGCACTGAAGGAAACGTCAAGACGGTCCCTGCCGCAGTTCTGCTCAACTCAAGTTCTCTCAGACAAAAAAAAAAAAGTCGGCTGATTCCCTCTCCATCAGGAGATAGACCCATGCTGAGGAGGTGTCCGGAACCGGAAGTCGCTGCTCTCTGCATTTCGTGCTCCCCAGGAATGGCCTAAATCTGCTAAAAAGTCCTGCCTTGGGTCTATCACAGTAGCCACTGCAACGCCCAGTCAGGCGTCCAGGACCCACTGCTCGGGGGTAGAGGCGGTCAGCTGCTGAGAGCCAGCGCAGGGCCACTTCTGTTGACCAGGCGCCCACGTAACCTGGGGCGGAGGGAACCGGCCCCCAATCTCCCAGGATGGCTGAGTCTGGGTCTGCCATGTGGCATCATTGCAGAGGCACAGAGGTCCTCGGATGTAAATGCTAGAGACTATGAACCACCCATCAGCCTCCGGGACCCACGTCTGCCCGACTCTGGGCCCAGTTCCCCGGGAAGGCACAGAGATGCCAGATCCTCTGGCCTCAGAGACAGCCACGCAGTGGGGGAGGCAGCGCCCCGCTCAGGACGGTGAAGTGGAGGCCTGTGTGGACTTGCAAACGCAGGCAAAGGTGGCTCCGAGTTTCCCTGGCCCGAGATGGCCAGTCTCCAAAGCGCAACCTGAAAACATGACCTGAAGTGAAGGTCGAGATGATGGGTGAGGGGGAGGGGCAGAAACAGGCGCCCTGGGAAGCAAGAGAGGCGCGGGACTGTTCGCCCAATCCTCGTTCTAGCCTGACACGTTTCTGCTCACTGTGCTAGAGGCAGGTCAGAGTCCCGTGGGGTCAGACTGTGCCCTGGGGAGGACACCTGGAGAGCAGCCCTGGGGGAGGGACTCTGTCCATTGGTCCTTTGAAGGCACCAGATTCCTACTAGGAAGCCCAGGAGAGAGAAGGTTCTAGAACCACCACTAGGGCACTCTGAGACTTCTGGGGGACCTTCCACTGCACGCTGAGGCTGGGGGTGGCACGAGCCCAGGGCTTGCTCCTTTGGTCTCTTACCCCGCCTCAACTTCCAAGACACCCCAAGCACTTGAGTCAGATGGAGCTGGGTTCAGAGACCCCCCATGGGGACAAGACTCAGGCTTGCACAGGCCTCCCCCACCCCCCAAGGAGGCAGAGTCTTCCCAGACCAACGCCTCCATGCCGGCCTTGGGAACTCCATCCTCAGGTGACACTTGCTGGGGCCGCTCAGGCACGTCCAGGCACTGGGGAAGAACGTGCGGAAGAAGCACCAAGGATGAGGCTCCCAGGGTACGCCGAGGGCTGAGTGGGCCCCGGAAGACTCGCCTGAGCGTGGAGCCCCTACAGGATGCTGCGACCCACTCCCCACTCCCCCAGCACCGCGGGAACCCCCACAGGCCCCGTGTGTCCAGCAGCCGGCCGTGACCAGGCGCTCCCCGCCAGGAGAGCGTCCTTCTCCCATCGTGCGGGCTGCGGCTCTGACACCGAGGGAGGAGGACGTCTTTCTCCCATTAGAGCTAATGGGAGGCAGGTGGCCGTGCCTTTCAGTTCCCAGATTTTCTAAAAATAAAATCTGGGGAAGGAAAACATATGCATTGTTTCTATTTGGAGTTGTGAGAAGAGGACAAAAGGGAAGGCAGGCGGCGGCTCGGCCATCCGGGGCTGGAGGAGCTTGCAGGGGGCCCCTCGGAAATCCGGCCCGGCCCGCTTATCCCAAGTCCCGGTTCTGGCTCCCTTTTGAGCCCTGCAAAAAAAAAAAAAATCCCCCTTTTCCTTGATGACCAGGACACTGAAAGGTTTTTAATGGGACAGTTGACTAAGAACTTGTCCTCTACTGGGGTTCTGGGGCTCAAAATAACGGTGGTATTCCAGGGGCATTTACTCTTAAAAAAACAAAAACCAAACAAACAAACTAGGAGGGAGGGAGAGAAAGAGAGAGAGATCAGCGGAGGGTTGAGTGCTTGCCTGGTCCAGAGCCAACCCAGGTTTGGTCCCGGGGGTCCCTCCTGGACCCCCACATCCAGGCAGGAGTGGGCCCCAAGAAGAGAGCCAGGAGTAAGCCCTAAAGACAGCTGGGTCTCACCCAGTAAACCCAACAAAAATCATTAAGGGAACGTT
The DNA here is from genome assembly GCA_028565675.1 of Sorex palustris. Taxonomy (NCBI): domain Eukaryota; kingdom Metazoa; phylum Chordata; class Mammalia; order Eulipotyphla; family Soricidae; genus Sorex; species Sorex palustris. The sequence goes on from JAOXYA010096539.1 coordinate 2,333, forward strand.
TAATTTCCTAATGAATTTCTTCGTCCACTTGAACTCTGGTATGGCAAGGACTTAAAGAAATACCTCTGGCCGACAATAAAAATCACACTTAAAAGCCCCAACTTCCTTTTGAAGTTCCGTGCTTAAAGGGGGAGGGGGGGAAGGGTGCTAAAATGTTAATTCCGTCCAAAATCCTAAGGGCTCTGTAGGCCAAACTCAAACATCACCCGGCAGTACCGCCGCGACCGTGAACCCAGGGCTGCCTGCTGGCCTCGCGCACTGAGAGCTGCTTCCTACAGTGGGACAACTCGCTCTACTGGAAACCTCTTCGCAAAGATTCCCACTAGCTCCTTCTTGCCGTTGGTCCCACTTCCTGTTCCTGGAATCCTCTGGCCACGGTGGTTCCTCCCGGCCGGGGACTCTACAGTGCTCTGCTCAGTCTCAGATCCCCAGACATTGGGCCCCTGTGGGAACAGGAGGTGCCCGAGCAAACCATGCTGGCCCTTCTGCCCATGACCCCAGTCGGGGAGGCAGCCCCTTGGCTCCTTCCTTTCCGGTCCCTTGGCGTCCATCCATGCTCACCTGGCCTTTCTCCCTTCCCATCCGCTCTTCTCTTGCCCCTTGCCCACCCCCTTTCGACACCCTTTGCGTTCCTGCTTCTGTTGAGATCTCGAGGAGGCCCAGACCAGGCCATGAAGCTCCGTGGCTCCCATCTCTGCCCGTGGTTTCTAGCTCACCCAGAAAAGTCACAAACTCCTCCCTGCTCGCACCCGTGCTCACCTCCCCAAACTCTCAGGTGCCCCTTCTCGCTGCCGGGCTCCCTGTCCAGTCCCCCCTGCTGGACGCTGATCCTTCCGACACACCTGCTGTCCCTCTGTGTCCACCATCCCAGCGTGGGCTTCTCCTCTTCCTAAATGGAACCTGGCTGCAGGGTCACTCAGAGACCTGACCCGCCTGGCCAATGTAGCCACTGCCCATGGGCGCTCCTGCACCCGGGATGTCATGCGTGGGTGGCTCCATCTGTGAGCTTCTCTGCTCTGGGAGTTTGGGGACCCCACTTCACCCCAACCCCTTCGCAATGCCCACAGCCCTCAAGACCCTTCTCCAGGGTGCAGAATTATCTCACCAACAGCTCCTGGCCAGGAGTCCCCCGGGCCTGTGGGACTCCCAAGAGGTCATGAAAAGACAAGACTGACCCTTCAAGGCTCATCTGGGAAGTCTCAACAGTCCTCGGGGTGAACTTTGGTTCCATAATAAAAAAGCCCCATTCTCTCTCTGCCTGATGGGGCAGAGCTCTGTGGGAGGGTTAGAGATGGGACCAGACCAGAGCAGACAGGCCTGGGTATGGATTCCCCAGAGAAGGAAACCTACCTTAAACCAGTGGGAATTCCACCCCCACTTACAATAACAAAGGGCTTGCAGGGGAGGGCCTGGGCTCACTGCATCTTAATGTCTTCAAGGAAAGGGGAAATGGCTTGGGGTCTAATTCCTGAGCAGTCAAGTCATGTCTATGGCCGGTGCTTTTCCTGAATCATCCAGTTTGCCCCAGGGAGCCCTACTGCGAGTCCTCTGGCTGGATGGCGGGAGGCAGGATGGGGTGCAGTGGGGTGTAACAGTGCCCCTCCCAGACCAGGGGGCACGGAGGGGGCATGCTCTGAATGTGGCCATCTCAGAGCGGCCCCCTCAAGCCCGGGCACCAGCTCTGCCCTTTGCTGCTGTGAAACTTGGACAGACTAAGTGGCGGAGCCCACTTCACAGTCTCGCTCCCGGAATGGGGGCCCAGCCGGGCAGGGAATTAGACGAGACCCAGGTGGAGGAGCCCAGAGAGAGAGGAGCGAGGAGCTTCAATTACACTTTGACTGGAATCATTTACTTGCTTAATAGCGGGTCGTGGTTGCCATGGTTTCCGTGGATGGGAAGTGACACGCTACCCATTTCTAACCTCTGGCCAGCCGCATGAGGGCAGTTTTCAGCCAGGAAGCAGCTTCTTGGGCCCCGAGGCCCAGAATCCTGGGGCATCGTGAGGGGGGGGGGAGAGAGAGAGAGAGAGAGAGAGAGAGAGAGAGAGAGAGAGAGAGAGAGAGAGATTCAAAGTGGGTGCACGTTTACCTTGCCAGAAAAAAAAATATCCAAGTTATCAATGAGGTTGCCAGGCTGACAAGGGAGTGAAGACACAAGCTGGTCCCCGTGACCCTGAGTCTGAAGCTGGCTACACCAGTGACCACAGGGACATCCGCTGAGCAAAAGTGGCAAACTGGGACATTCGGAAACTCTCGGGGAATTTCCAAAGGACCCTCTGGAAGGTATTGACGGCAGAACCGTCCCGGTGAAACTGCTAATAAAGCCATCTTGCAGCCAGCAGCTGTCCCCTACCCCCACAGGCCAGGCCGGATGGGAGGGCAGGGGCGAAACCGGGCTCACCACATGCCAAGCAGGTAGAGCCCCCCGAGGTGGCCGCCGTGCGCTCAGCGTCCTGCTCTGTGCTGGCCCTTCAACTTGGACTCTGACTTCTTTTGGTCGAGGAACTAATTCAACTCAGCTGCAGACGCGCTGGTCCCAGTGCTTCACATCTTCTAATGCAATTAACGATTCACATCCAATTACATCATGCGGCACGAACTGTTCCAACCCTTTCTCTTGCTAAGCCTGGACTTGATACTCATGGGCTGCCTCGGTGAATACTTGGGAGAAACTCGGGAGAAAGCTCATTGACAAGCAGGGAGCACAGCCTAAAATGGCCAGGCAGACATTTAGGTTAGTCCAAGTCTGCACACACGTGGCATATTCGCTGCTGGTGTCTTGAGGTCCGTGGGGGCATTTTTTTTGCGGGGAAATCCTCGGGCGGTGGAACTGTCCCTTCGCGATGGGATGTTGGCTCTGCAAGCTCACATGCCCATCAGCTGCAGGGTCTCCATTGCCCCCCTCCAGAGCCCCAAGAGCCTCCCAGAGCCCTCAGAGCAAAGCCGCAATCTTTGTAGGTTTCCCTGGCATGGGTTCCTAAACGCTTTTCTAGTCTATATCCTGGCAGCACCCTGCCCCCCTGACCCCCCCCAAGTGCAGAATCTGTTTTACATTCTCCAGGGCGTTTTGCAGCTCCGAGTCTGCCCCATGCATGCCCTGCCCCACCCTGCTCCATCCCCTCCATCCCTGGATGCTTCACAGCTGATTATCTCATTGGAAAGTCACCCCCTCACTCCACAGGCTCAGCAGAGGGGCTGATTAGCCCACAGGCCTGGCCGGGACTCGCCTTGCCTCTCTCGCTCTCCCCCCACTAGCTTCTGTGTATCCCGGGAGAGAGAAATCTCTCTCTCCCTCTCCCCTGCATGTGGTGCCGAGGACCGTGGCGCTCACGTCCTCTGCTCGCAGAACTATGCTAGCATTGTGGATCTAGCGGCCCACGAGCTTCTCTAAGCTCACCGGTTCCCTCAAGATGAGTCGTTCCTTGGGTAGGTACAGCTCCGAGTCTCAAGAGACAAAGTCGTGCAGCTCTGAGGGCGGAAGTGCACACGGGAAGTGGGGAGTGATTCGGCAGGGTTCATCACTGACTGGCCCCAACGGTACAGGCCAACCACCCTGGTTCCCTGGTTCCCACGAGAGAACCACTCCTCTAAAGACTCCTGGGAAAGTCAGAAAACTCAAGCGGGAGAGAGATTACAAGACAATTTTCCAAGGCAGGAAATGTACACGGCCAACAAACAATCCACCTCATTTGCAATTTGCAATGAAATAATCAGAGAAATAATCTTTCACTATCATCAAATTAGCAAAGCGTAAAAGTTAAGTGGACTCAGTTTGAGAGAGAACAAAAGCAGATGTTCCCGCCTCGGCTGCCAACGGCAACACAGCCCACAGCAAGCGTGTCTGACACCACATCCGTCACAGCCTTGGAAGGGTTCAGACCGCCGGCCTCCCAGTCCTCATCCCAGAGGACAGACGGAGAACGCCAGCAGGAGTGTGGTCAGAGATGGAGGTCAGAGGGTGGGAATGAGAAGATAGGGGAATGCACATTCGGGGTACGGTTTCAAATGTTATCTCATCACATTTTCCAAACATTAGACAGTGGCTTCATATGTTGGCAGAGAATCTTTAATCATACAATGAACGGGTCACTTTGGATTCATAGCTTGATAAAAATGTAATGATGTTAGGACAAAGACAAATCGTGTTAAAAATGGTTTTGGAAAACGAACAGACACAATGTCTACTTGTATGAAGGAAAATATATATAATATATCTGTACAGTAAAATCAGCCTTGTAATAATGACCATCAAATCTACTGATTGAAAAATACATAAATCCTAACTTGATTTTGTATGGCTGGTCAACCACAAAATTCTACTGGGGAAAAATAATGAACATGATTCTTCTATTTCCTATAAAATGGTAGACTAGATACCAGAAAAACTGTCTTGTTTTGAATTGATAAAGGCCTAGAAATAAATAGAAATACATAGTTTGTATCTCAGATTCAGCTCAGAGGAATGTAAGTAAATCCTTCAGAGCTCAAGATAAAAAGAAAACAAACAGCATCTTCCCCAAAGCGAGCTGGGTTCCAGTCAGCAGAGTTAGCAAACTAGAGTGGGGGACATTAGATTACAAACACCGACACGCTCAATTCACAGTCCCAAGCAGATTCATGTTTGAATTTGGGGGTAAGAGTTCACACCCCCTTTTAGTATGAACACCCACAAGCTGAAAATTTGCCGTAATTGTGACTCTCCTAGTCAAACATGGAGACCTCTAGAACTTGTCCTTAATCTGGAACTCGAGGAATTTCTAGGTAGTGTTCTAGTAAGCACGAGCCCAGAAACACAGAGGCAGGATAATGAGTCAAGGGTCAGAACATGTCGTTCCAAACCACCACTGCAAGTCAAGGTCAGCTGAAGAGGAAAATGGCAGAACAGACCCACACAGGGCTCAGAGAACACAACTATCCCACATGGATGCAGCCTATCTGCCACGACGAAAGCAATGAAAAAGCCAAAAAAAAATCCTAAGTGAGGAAGAAAGGCCTAGAAAGCCATGGTCATTAAAAAAAAAAAAACAAACTAGAAAGCACACACATTACTTCATTTCTAATTACTAATTATTAAATTTCAATAATTCAGATCACGATCACGGTCACGGTCCTCCCGTTGTTCATCAATTTGCTTGAGCGGGCCCAGTAATGTCTCCTTTGTGAGACTTGCTGTTACTGTGTTTGGCATATTGAATACGTCATGGGTAGCTTGCCAGGCTCTGCCGTGCAGGCAAGATACTCTCGGTAGCTTTCTGGGCTCTCTGAGAGGGGCGGAGGAATCGAACTCGGGTCAGCCATGTTGACTGCGTGCAAGGCAAACACCCTACTCGCTATGCTAATAATTCAGATAAATTTAGATTTTACTAAAAATTAAAATGGTGAAGTTTACTAAGTTTCAGTTTACTAAAAATATCCTAGAAGTCCAAATTCACGATCACCATCATCCTGTTGTTCATCGATTGCCTCGAGCAGGCACCAGTAACATCTCCTTCATCCTAGCCCTGAGATTTTAAAAAAGCAACATATTTAAGGTTCTTTCAGGGTTAGAAGAATGGGACCTTTCATTAGAAGTTCAAATTAATGGATATTATAGAAGGATACAATAAAGAATAGAATGGAACTGTAAAATATATCTCATCACAGTGGAAGGGAGTTATAACAGAAGGGACTAGGAAAAAGGGAATAAAGAAACAGCTGAGATGTCCAGAATAAAAGCAAAACCCATGAGATTCATTGAAGGGCAACAAATCATGAAACCACCCCAAAAGAAACTCACATCCAAAAGCATTAACATGAGGAATAACAACAAACGCAGGTTTGAGACTTTCCCACCCAAAGTCTTTTCACCTGAACAGCGTGTGTTCTAGGAAGACGGAGACCGGGATCAGCAAGCACAGACGTGATCCATCAAGGAAGTCAGCGCAGGGAAGGGAACGCTGGCCAGGCAGAGCGAGAGCATGGAGAAGAGATGGGCGCTGGCAGAGTCATGGAAACAGACTGAATTAGCTCAGAGTATCCCGTAGCGTACAGACACTTTCAGTTTCTCAGTTGTTAGAGATAATTGGAAGCGCCGACTCACAATGTACTTTGTTATAGTCGCATTACCCTTTCTGGCCGGTCTCAGAGCGAAGAGGAATGACCGGGCTAGATAGGGCTGCAGAGAGGGGCAGTGCAGACAGAGCTGCCTCTGAGTGGGCACAGTGCGGCCGTGGCACCAGGACCCACGGCGGCCCTCTGGCCTTGGCAGCTGGCCTACGACCTGAGTTATGGACGTACAAGTTAGTGCTTTTAAGTCAGCCACGGACCTGACTGGCATATGAGTACTTTAGTCCTCTTTGAAGTGATCAGGAATCCACGTCCCAAAGCTTCCACCCTATCAACGTCCGAGCTTCAGGACTAACCTCGGAGGAGACGCCGAGCCGATGAAACACACGGCTTCACAGGTGCTCGGGTCTTAGGGCTGAAAACTCTGGGACCCCCATCAGGAGGGGCTGGGCTGAGGCTCATCCCAGTTCTGCAGATGCTAGAAGATCTCCTGGAGCATGCGGCCGCCAAATTCCACCACCCTGCCAGCCCAGCAGGAGCACAGCCAGCAAGGTGGGAGAGACACACAGGAGCCCACTAAGCTCAGTAAGCAAAGACAGGGACAGAGAAGCTCCAGCAGCAGCACGCAGCCCCTCACATCCCCAGACAGTGACCAACACCCTCATTCTGGGATAAAACCGTTTCTCCAGATTTTCTTTTACTGGGCTATTTTTTGATAATAATTCCACTTACTGGCAGTGGAAAATATACAATTAAAAATATTACTCAATGAAAGACTATTAAAAAATCAAAGAACAAACAGACCTAAGCAGCATGATAGTAATAAACCCCACACAGATCGATGATCAGAGACAATATGGGGCAGGGACATCCACACGGATCAATAATCAGAGGAAATGTGGAGCAGGGACATAGGACAGCAGATGAGGTGCTTGTTCAGCACGTGGTGGACCACCCCAGGTTTGATCCCAGCACCCCACGTGATCCCCAGAGCCCACCAGGAGTGAGCCCTGAGCACAGTGCCGGGAGTCAGCCCTGAGCATTGCTGGATGTGACCCCCCAACAGCAACAACCCCCCAAAGGAAATGTAACAAAGGAAATGACCAAATTTTCTAGTTTAAATAAATAATAAGGATGACTAATTTCGAAAAGAAACTTATTGTAATCTTACCCTAGCAGATATTAAGGTTTTTTTTTTTATGAATGCACAATTAAAACAAAGTAATATTGGAGGGGCACACATGGAAAATATTTTGAAGTGAATTAAAATAAAAAAGCATCAAGATAAGAAAATTTATATTTTACAATGATTATATAAAAAGCATTTGTTAGGAGCACTTGATCTAAGCTCCCCCATAAATCAAAATAATAAAACAATAGCAAATTTAGGATAAAGTGAATAGATGGAAATAAAACAAGAAATAGAAATCAATAAGCTAGAACATCAGCAAATTGAAGACCAACAAAATAAAATCCAGATCTTTGGAAAATGTTCAGTAAGATGTATAAATCTCGAGCTAGCCCCCGAGGTCCCCAAAATTATTTGGCCTACTGCCCCTTTGTGGGAAAAAATTATTCAATACTCCCTGGAAATCCATCTTCTTTAGGCAGCATACAGGGCATGCCTCCTTAACAGTGTGAACGGCGGCTGAGACCCCAACCAGGATGATTCCAGCTGACCCCCCCACCCCACCACAAGGGTGGTACTGCCCCTTTAAAAGATCAGCTAGATGAGACAAACCCCCCACAGGAGAATGAATCCACTGAACAACCCAGGTATGTGGATCTGTGACTGAAATCTGTAGGTTCGCACAGAGTCAGGAATGGGCCCCCTTCCAGATCAATGGAACAGAGTTGAATATTCTGTCACAGACCTCCCAATATATGACCACTTAATCTTTGACAAAGGAGCAAGAAATGTGAAGTGGAACAAGGAAAGCTTCTTCAACAACAGATGCTGGGAAAACTGGATAACTACCTGCAAAAAAATGAACTCTGATCTCTGTCTAATGCCAGGCACAAAAGTCAGATCAAAGTGGATTAAAGATCTTAATATCAGCCATGAATCCATAAGGTGCATTGAGGAAAATGTAGGCAGAACTCTCCATGACATTGAAGCTAAAAACATTTTTTAAGGATGAAACAGCACTGACTATGTAAGTGAAAGCAAACGTAAACAAATGGGACTACATCAAACAAAGAAGCTTCTGCACTTCAAAAGAAACAGTGACCAAAATACAGAAAGAACCCACAGAATGGGAAATAATATTTACCCAATACCCATCTAATAAGGAATTAATATCCAGAACATACAAGACACTAGTAGAATAGTACAAGAAAAAACCTCCAACCCCATCAAAAAATGGAGAGAAGAAATGAACAGAAGTTTCCTCAAAAAAGAAATACAAGTGGCCAAAAGTCCGATGAAAAAATGCTCCACAACACTAGCCATCAGGGAGATGCAGATTAAAACAACAATGAGTTATCATCTCACACCAGAGACTGGCACACATTCAAAAGAACAAAAACAACCAGTGCTGGTGTGGATATGGGGGAAAAGGGACACTCTTTCACTGTTGGTGGGAAT
>JAOXYA010096550.1:0-10963 GCA_028565675.1 Sorex palustris
ACCCCTGTGCATTGCTGGGTGTGACCCAAAAAGCAAAAAAAAAAAAAAAAAAAAAAAAAAGCTCTTGCTCTCAGTGGGCAGGAGGCAAGAACGCCAGTAATAAACGATGCTTTTCTTACCAATCACACGAGCTCTGACGGGAATTGGGACGGGAAACACAAAGTTCTCAAATGCTAGGTCTCTTCTAGAAAGCCGGGGCCCATACCCAAAGACCCTGCGAGAGGGGTGTTCCCCCTCAGAGAGCATGTGGTGGACTCAACCCACGCTGATCCCGCTCTGAGACACTGGCACATTTTTGTTGTTTTGTTTTGTCTGGGGGCTACACCCTGCAGTGCTCAGGGGTTACTCCTGGCTCTGCACTCAGGGATCACTCCTGGCAGCCCCAGGGGGCCATATGGGATGCCAGAGAGCAGACCCAATTCATCAGCCAGATGCAAGGCAGGCACCCTACCTGCTGTACTACCACTTCAGCATGAAAGACTGGGTCACTTTAAGAAAGGCTTTCTTTTTTTTTTCCTTTTTGGGTCACACCTGGCGATGCACAGGCATTACTCCTGGCTCGCACTCAGGAATTACTCTTGGCGGTGCTCAGGGGACCATATGGGATGCTGGGGATCGAACCAGGGTTGGCGTGCAAGGCAAACGCCTTACCCGCTGTGCTATCACTGCAGCCCCAAGAAAGGTTTTCAAAGTCTTCAAATGCACCTTTAAAGAAAAGGGTGACAGGGTCTGGAGCGATAGCACAGTGGGTAGAGCGTTTGCCTTGCACGCGGCCAACCCAGGTTCGATTCCCAGCATCCCATATGATCCCCTGAGCACCACTGGGGTGATTCCTGAGTGCAGTCAAGAGTGACCCCTAGGTATCACTGGGTGTGACCCAAAAAGAAAAAAAAAAGATAAATAGGGCTACAGCAGCAGAGAGTCCTGGAGGGCACCTAAGCACCAGAGATCTCTCCAGGCCCCACATTGAGCCCATTTCACCAGGGCACCGCAGATGGAGCAAGTGCAGTCTCCCCGCCTACTCCAGATGGAATCCTGGTGACCAAGAGTCACAGGCAAGGCCCAGCATGTGGGTTCCAGAACTAAGTCTCCAAGCTGTATGGCGGTGCCTGATGCCAGATGTCAGGCCCACAACCCACCTCAAGGCGCCATCTTGGTGCACCAACTGCCCAGGCCCAGAAACACAGCAGCTCCAAGTCCCAGAGGGCACCCCCAGTGCTGGAGATTTCTCCAGAGATGTCTCTGGAACCCAACCATTTACAATATAGAATTTCAGACCTCTCGTGATATGCAAAATGAGCAATGGAAAAGAAATGATCTAGCGTTGATCTGCCCCTGGAAGGCAGGCTTGAATGGTGGTGGGAAAATTCAAGCAAAATTAATACCCAAAAGTAGAGAGAGAGTATCTGAGAAATTGTCTGCCATAGAGGCAGGGTGAAGACTGGGATTGGGGGGAGGATAATGGGGACATTGGTGGTGGAGAGTTTGCATTGGTGGAGGGATGGTTATTCAATCATTGTACAGCTGAATCTCAAACATCAAAGCTTTGTAACTTTATCTCACAATGGTTCAATAAATAATTAATTAAAAAAAAACACTGTCCTCCCATTGTTCATCGATTTGCTTGAGCAGGTCCAGTAACGTCTCCATTTTGAAACTTGTTGTTACTGTGTTTGGCATATTTGCCTTGTGGGTGAGACACTCTTGGTAGCTTGTCAGGTTCTCCGAGAGGGGCAGAAGAATCGAACCTGGCTCAGCCCTGCTGGCTGCACACAAGGCAAATGCCCTACCACTATGCTATCGCTCCAGCTCAATTAATTAAAAAGAGACAAAGAAAAATAGGGAACCTCAGGAGTTGGGGGTGGGGGCTCTCCCAGAGATGCTATACCCAGCAGCAGTTCTGGGGGCTGTCTGGCACACCAGGCTGTGCTGGGGTGGGCGTGCGAGTGACAGGGCAGGGGTGAGGGTGCCAGGGCAGGGGTGCGGGTGCCAGAGCAGAGGTGAGGGTGGCAGGGCAGGGACGTGGGTGTCAGGAATCCAGCTCCAGGCCTTGAACTCATCACCCACTTCCCAGAGAACATAATCACTTTCTTTTATTTTTGGTTTGGGGGCCATACCTGGCAGTGTTCAGGGCTCAGTCCTGACTGTGCAGTCAGGAACCCCAGCAGGCCCAGGAACCGAATGTGGTGGTGCTGGGGATCAGAGTGGGCTGGCACAAGGGAGGTGCCCTACCACGGCCAGAGACAGTACAGCAGGTAAGGTGCCCTTGCATGCGGACAACTGGGTTTGATCCCCAGCATCCCACATGGCCCTCGAGCACTGTCAGTTTTCTAAGCAGAACCAGGAATAAGCACTGAGCACCACCGGGTGTGACCCAAAACACTGTAAATAACTAAAATTTTCTTCTATTCCCTTAAAGTCACTTCTCTGGGCTTGAAGCTCAGATACCTAAGGCGTGTCTAGCAAGAAAGAAATGTAGCTGTTTGGGTGGTAGTGTGAGAAGTGGTATGTAATTTCTTCCAAATGTTCTGACTAAAAGCACTATTTTCCCCAAGGCCCCCAAATGAACTGCATGCAAAGCTGGAAAAGAATCCACCCACGAATCCTTCAGGAGAAGAGCTTCAAAGGATGCAGACAATGGAGACCGCCCAAACACAGGGGCAGGCCCTGACCTTCCCTCCTCACAGACCATGACCTCTCCTCCTCACAGACCATGACCTCTCCTCCTCACAGACCACGACCTCCGTCCTCACAACCCTGCTGACCTCTCGGCCAGCCAGCATTGCATCCTGGAGGCACCGGGACCCCAGTTTGGGATTTCCACAGGAAAGCCCCTTACATCTCTCTCTGATGTCACTTGTCGCGGGGTAGCCACTGTCTCACGTGTGAAAGAGCTGTGATTCTGACATTGCAATGACTGCCCGATTAATGAACAAGGGGTGACTGCTCGGAGACACCACCCAGATAGTGAGACTGTGTAAACGTAGATCTGCCCAAGGCAGGACTGGGCCCGTCCTGACAGCACCGAGGCTCAGCAAGGAGCACAGAGGGGGCCTGATGGGTGCTCATAAGGGAGAAGCATCGGACCTACATTTGAACAACGAGGGTGTGTGCCTGGCCTGGTGCAGCATGTGAGCCCTATGTAAAAGGTGGATTTGATTCATAAAGGGAGGATTCGGGGAAGCCCAGCTGAAGTTCTGTGTCCAGCAGCGAGGCAAAACTGTAGACTCCAGCAGAGAGCGGCTACACAAGGGCCAACAGAAGGGCAGGTCAGTGTGGCCCTCAAGGCCATGTCATCCCTTGTAGGGAGACAGCCCTCGGGTACGGGGTGACAGAGGCCAGGCTGAGCTTGTGTCCCAACAGGGACCTTGGCCACACAGATCTGCTGATAGGACGGACCCACTCTACGCTTAAAGGCAGAGAAAAGCCATCACCAGTTGTAATCCTAAGAGACAAACAAGAGAGGCTTTAGATTCCCCAGAACTTTTTCACCCTGATACCAAAAGCAGACAGGAACACACAAAAAGAGAAAATCACAGGCCAATATCCCTGATGAACACGGATACAAAGATCTTCATTAAAATATTAGCCAAGAGAAGCCAACAACTGACGAACAAGATCATACACCATGACCAAGTGGGATTCACCCCAGGGATGCAAGGATGGTTTGACATTTGCAAGTCCATCGACGTAATTCATCGTATCAATAAAAGAAAAAGATTAAAAACTGTATGATCATATCAACAGATGCAGAAAAAGCATCTGACGAGCTCCGGTACCCGTTCATGATGAAAACTCTCAACAAAATGGGGGTTGAAGAAACTTTCCTCAATATCGTCAAAGCCATCTACCACAAGCCCATGGCAAGCATCATTCTCAATGGGGAAAAACTAAAAGCCTTCCCTCTAAGATCAGGACAAGACAAGGATGCCCACTTCTGCCACTTTTATTCAATGCAGTACTGCCACAGCAGTTAGGGAAGATAAAGATATTAAGGACAGCCAGAGAGGAAAGGAAGAAGTCATGTTCTCACTAGGTCCCCGGAACTTCAAGTGACTGGAATATCAGACGACACATTTAAGATAGTTAAGCACAAATGATTGCGATATTTTTAAAGGTTAAAAAGCATAAGCAAGCCAAAGAGGCCAGATCACAAAAAGAACCAAACAACATTTTAGAAACGAACAATGTAATTGGCTGCCACAAAAGAAACTATGAAGTGGCTAAGCAACAAAGCTGATGCAAAAGGAAGAGATGCCTGTCAAAGCAAAGCTAAATGGATATCCCAAAAGAACACAAGTATGTAAGAACATGAAATATGAAAGAAAGGTTAAGAGTCTTGGAAGACAGACAGGCTAAATCTATGGTAATCAGGAGTCCCAGGAGAGAATTCAGAAAATAGAAAGCTGGCCGCATTTTTGTTGTTGTTTTTCAGTTTTTGCTTTGTTTGGGGGCCACATCCAGGATTGCGTAGGGGTTACTCCTGTCTTTGCACTCAGGAATCACTCTTGCTGGGCGTGGGGGACCATATGGGATGCCTGGGATCAAATATGGGTCTGCTGTGTGCAAGGCCCTACCCACTGTGCTATCACTCCAGCCCCCAAAAGTTGGCAGCATTTGAACATATAATGCCTGGGGAATCTGGGGAAAAATAAAGACTCACAGGGGTACAAAGTATGACAAAGTAAGCAGAAAGAAACACACACACACACACACACACACACAAAACACACTGCAATAACTAACATCTCGGAATGCCAAAGACAAAGAAAGGCTCTGTGCAGCGGCTGCAAAAAGGCAGGCACCGAGAGAGATGGATGGAGGGTTGGTCACAGTCCTAACAGACACCAGAGAACACCGAGTGAGACAGCAAAGCTCCAGGACAGTGACTGACAGCTTCAAGTGAAACTCTTTCGAAAAGAAGATCAAAATAGCATTTTCAGATAGAAATGAAAGTAAACTCAACACCAATACATCCACCCCAAAAGAAGTGAGCTGTCCTTAGCTTCCTAACTGATCTGCCCTCTCTGATCCTCTCAAACATATTCTCCCTGATTACAGTGGCTGGAGCGATAGCACAGCGGGAGAGCCTTGCACACGGCCGATATGGCTGACCCGAGTTCGATTCCTCTCGGAAAGCCCGGCAAGCTACCGAGAGTATCTGGCCCACATGGCAAAGCCTGGCAAGCTCCCCGTGACGTATTCTATATGCCAAAAACAGTAACAAGTCTCACAATGGAGACGTTACTGGGCCCGCTCGAGCAAATCGATGAACAACGGGAGGACAGTGACAGTGCTAAAATGATTTTGGTTCCATAGAACTTCCAAGTCTTACATAGGAAGGGTCAAAGTGCTCAACCTGGAGACTTGCCAGCACTTTCTCTGAGGGACCGTCTGACTTGGCCACGTTCTGGCTGTGACCGTGGGCTGGGCGACCTTCCCGCCTGCACCTCACACGCGTCCTCAATGTATGTAAGGAAACACGCGAACAAGGAAGGCAGCCGCCATGAGAATGCTGCCAGCACAAGGCCTGACATCCGGCCTCCAGAGCACAGGCGCGCTTGGTTTGTAGCTTCATTAAAACAACCCCCGGCACTCAAACACTGCCCCCAGCAGTCCTGACCCTCCCCGCTCAGGGTATCTCCCTCCGTTCCCCAAACCTGTCCCAGGGAAACCGAAACAGTCCCTCCTGGGTCAGCTCCTGGCCACGCCTGCCTCCAGTCACTGCTTTTCCTCCGGAAGACACGTTTACCATTTGCACAAACTCCATCAGCCCAGCCCTGGTCCGGGAAGGTGCCTAACTCAGGTTTCCTCATTTTTGTCCATGGGAAGTTTTTCTGCTGTGAAAATGAAGATCACCAAAAAAATACGGACTGGCTGATTAACTGGCCCAACACCCTGACAGAGAAACCTTAGAGGCAAAATATGCCCCTCCCTGCCTCACCCCAACGGGGCAGCTGTTTTAGGTTTGCTGCATTCTCTGTAACCCTCCAGACAGCTGCACTCCATTCAAAGACGTTGTTTTCCTCGGAGAAAGACGTCCCACAGGAAGTTGGTGGTGGGCAGGAAAAGATGGTAAGTAAAGACACACAGCTCACAACTCACTCAGGAAACATCTTTCCCAGTCTGCTTTCCAAGGAAGTCTATCTGACCGGCCATTCTCACCCAAGACAAAGGGAACAGCCTCCAGGCGCTGCCCAGCTGGCACCAAGCAGGTGTCGGGCCAACGCCGGCTGCTGCCCAAGCCGCCACGCAGATTATTTGGGGCTTTTGTCTAAAAGAAGGCAGAAGCAGGTAGTCGCGTCAGCAATCCATTTTCCAGTCACTCGTTTGCTGAGGATGCTGCAGCTAGCTCCTCCGCCCGGCCCAGCTCTCCAAAGCGACGCAGAGAACACGGAGGCCAAGTGCTGAGCCCAGCTGGGCCTTCCCGCTCCCCGTCACCACCCCCCACCCAGCAGGGCTGTCGCTCATGAAGGAGCTCGAGCTCGGAAAAGTTTTAATGTTTTAAACTTCAAAATTTAAACTCGTCTGAACATCTATTATTCTATACGAGGACCCAAACAAAATGATTTTTTTATTGTAAAAACTCGTTCTCACCAAAGAAAAAAAGGACAAAAGAATATGAGACAAGGCTGCCGTCAAATCCACCGCGTACAAACACTGGCTCATTTCCACTCACGCGTCTTCTCCCCGACGTGTGAAATCCTGTGTAACTGTCACCACAGTCTACTAGGCAGCCAGACCCACAGCTGTGTCACCAAAGTTGTAGCACAAGCATTTCTGACATTTTCTTTTTGAGGAGGGGGAGCAGTTGGGGCCATTCTTGACAGTGCTCAGGGTTTATTCCTGACTCTGCACTCAGGGCTCACTGCTGGCAGGGCTTGGCTTGGGGGACCCCATGGGATGCGAGAGATCAAACCTGGGTTGGCCGTGTGCAAGGCAAGCACCCTTTCCGCAGTATCATCTTTCCAGCCCACGGTTTTCTCCTTACCCTCAAAAAACTGCCCAGAGTACAGGGCAGACACAGACTTTCAAACGGAACTAAGTCCATTCTCTTTCTTCTATAGAAACTGCTGTCATAAAAATAGAATTTCCAACAGCCCCATGGGCCCCTGGAACTGAAATGCATGAAAATGCCCAGACATATTGGCAGTGCTTAAGGAAATGCTAAGTGACTCGCCAGTAAGACGATATTTACTACTCATCATCCCTGGAAAGGCAAATTCGGCCTCTGTTCCTGGCAAGTTTTTAAGACTGCTGATATTTCTGCAGGCCCCAGTTACTGGGGCCTGCTCGAGGTAATCGACGAATAACAGGATGATTTGTGATTGTGATTGTGATACTTCTGATAAAATGCACTTACTTACATCTGCAAACTAACACCCAGCATACCCCAGCATACCATCACCTTGGCTCTCCGCAGGCAGAGACACCGGACCCCTTGTGAAGAGCAGTGCCTGGCACGTTGAGGGAAACGCAGCAAGCGTCAGCTCTGGGGCCTGAATGCACAGAGGGCTGCTTACCAAAAGGCTGGGCACGAGCTGACACTAGGACAGCGCTGGCAGCAGGGAAAGGCCAGGGTCTGACATGAGAAATGAACGGCGGGAGTGGGTCACGAACGGAAGCACCGGGATGGTTTGAAGATGAACGAGAAGACGCACGGGAAATGCTTCTGTAGGTGGGATGCCTTTCCACCAGTATTTCCCAAAGTGGGTAGCCCTGAAACAGTCCAGGGGCGGCGGCAGCCCAGGGGCAATTAGCAGGCACTTCCTGTTCAATGGCTTAAAGGGCGATTTCCAGGGAGGCACCCGAGTGCGGGAACCTCATTCATTCTACACAACTGGCTCTGAAACTCTGGTTGCATGAACTAACACTCAGGAAACAAAGAAAACACGGAGTGGGGCTGGAGCGATAGCACAGAAGGTAGGGCATTTGCCTTGCACGCGGCCAACCCAGGTTCGATTCCCAGCATCCCATAGGGTCCCCCGAGCACCGCCAGGAGTCATTCCTGAGTGTATGAGCCAGGAGTAACCCCTGAGCATCGTCGGGTGTGACCCAAAAAGGAAAAAAAAAGAAAGAAAACACCGAGTGCACCAGCATTCCTCAGGCTGGTTCTGGTCTCTGGACCCTTTCTGTGTCGAGACAAGTGCAAACAGGCAGCAAGTTCAGCATCGGGTCCCCAGACACATCTCCAGCGTGGGCTCTGTGCCTGCCAGGCCAGGCGCTAATGAGTGTGCTGACCACGGTCCTGCAGGCCTCGAGCTACGCCAACGCGTCCCTCTGGATGGCCTGCTGGGTTCAGAGGGTGCATGGGACTTAAGACCCACATCCAGGGGCTGGAGAGACAAGACAGCGGGTAGGGCGCTTTTCTTGCACATGGCTCACCTGGGTTTGATTCTGGGCACCAAAAAGGTACTCCCCAAGCCCTGCCAGGAGTGACCCCTGAGCACAGTGGGTAAGGCTCAAAAAGACAAAAACAAGAAAACAAAAAGATCCACACCCAACTCCATCAGCATCACACCTACCACCTGACTGGAAGCATTTTAAAAGAGAGAATCTAGGGTTGGAGCGATATAGTACAACAGGTAAGACGTTTGCCGTGGATGCAGTCAACCCAGGTTCAATCCCTGGTACTGTTATGTGGTCCTTCAAGCTACCAACAAGTGATCCCTGAGTTAGAGCCAGGAATAAGCCCTCAGCACTGTCTGGTGTGGCCCAAAAACAAAAAACAAAAGGAAGTGAGGGAGGGAGAGGGGGACAGGAGGAGAGGTGGAGGGAATCCAAAGGCTGGGGTGTGTGGCTCCGGGTTGCACTTGCCCCTGTATACTTGAGACCCTGTTGTTGTTCAATTCCCAGCCCCGGCACCTTCCACCAAAAAAAAAAAAAAAATCCAATCCATGACCAGGGTGCCACCCAGCAAATTCCATACATCCTAACTTCATACACTACATAATTCCCTTTCTTTTACCCACTTGTGCTTTGAAAAAATGCAAAGAATTTATAGAGAAGGAATTTGCTAATCTCACATCTCAAGCAGCTGCTAGCTGGATGTACTAAACTCACAGCTTCTTCAGTTACACTGGGCGGTCATCTCAGAAGTACACCCAGGGAGAAACTGTTACACCTTTCCTAACAGTGCGCTTCTACCTTCTTTTCCCTATTAACCCCTTTCTTGTGACGATGAGCACCAAAGGGTTGCATCAAGGACAGGAGCTCACCCTGCTCCAACCTGCTGGCTGGCTTGTTAGAGAGAGCAGTAAAGCTTCTTCTCGACCTGTCGAAAGGAAAGGGAAGGGGGAAATCTGGTTTATTTCAAAAGAACTAATTTAAGCCTACCCTACTGAGCTGCGAAAAGTAAGTTCCCTGGAACCAAGGGATTGGATGAAGGATCAGAGACTGGATCTAGCGCTGCATGATGACACTGTTACTGGTATTCCATTCAGCTTCCCAAGCTCCAAGCATGTCCGAACAAATGTCTGCCTACAGCCACTTCGGGAATGAACAGCTGATGGGTCCCCTGCATACCTCAGAGCAAATGGTCTCACTTTTCTGGGAACACACACACATGGCCACAAACACACACATGTGAGCACCTGATGATGAAAATAGATAATTCGGAATATGGAAAACAACAAAAGGTGCATTTCTAACAAGAATTTCGATATACGAAGAAATGCAAGTGGAAATTTACTTTCTTTTTCCCAAAATTTCCCTGGAAATTTTGATTTTCAGACTTTGGCTTCCTCACACCAACTGTCATGTCCCCAAAATACAAAGAGTTGGTGTTTCAATTCTCAATGAAATACCTCCCTTGGCAACCGAGGGCTTTTAGAAACCAATGGTGAATTATTACACAATCATGCAAAAAGGATTTGCATGACATCTGTAAAGTTGAGCTGCACCTGTCACCAATTCAACAAAAGAATATTATACACAAACCACACAGCTCTGAACACCTGATAATTTGGTGTGAAGTGAGCCACGATAAGAACCCATCATTAAAGAGAATACTACAAGTAGCCAAAAATTGAAATAACACAAATGGTTGGGCATTTCCAAACTAAGACAGACACCATGGGCTATTATCCAAAACGAGTTACTGGCTCTCTCTTCTAAAGTTCTGTTTCTTCATCCACAACAAGAGCAAAACAATAGTAACAGTCCTTAGCCTTATCAGTGTTACATGAACACATGTTAGATTCTTATAACAGAGCTTGGCAAGAGGCTATAAAGAACGTCTGTGTAATGTCAGGAACCAACGACTTTTAAAACAAGAACACTTAAAAGAGCAACTAAAAAAAGTCCTCATAAAAATAAAAGGCTCAGCTGCCGCGACCTGTGACGAAAGAATAGTTCTTAAACTACTACAGTACGTTTTGAGTATAAACAAGCAACAGAATAAGAAAGAGCCCCTCGCTAAGTCTGCTTCTTTGACATCACTCCTATTTTGCATGTTTGAATTGTCCTCCCTAAACTCTACAGGCGAAATCCCTGCCATTAGAATCAAGAAAGTTTGGAAAACTGTTCCCCCAGCCCGAGAAATCAGAGGTTACAGGGAACACGATCCTCTGCATCTCCCGTCTTCAAACCACCCCAAGCTGAAACTCTCCCCGGACTAAGCGGCCAAGCGCTCCCGCATTAGGAGCTGCAGACCCCAGCGAACGGACCTCTCCAACAATGGGGAGTTGTTCCAGCCCGTGAATAGGACAGTGTCCACGAGCGCGGCGGGGTCCGGCGCGGGACATTCCTGACACCCTTGTCCCCCGGCCAGCCCCTGGGCCTCGACCCCCCGGCCACGTGCTGGAGGCGACCGCGAGCGGGACCGAGGAAGGCGCGTCCACCCGGGCCCCCGGACCCGCAGCCCCCGAGCTCCGGGGCGCGTGGGCGCAGGCGGGCGTGCGCGCCCGGGGTCCTCCCGCCCCGCGCCCGGCAGTCCCTCCCGGGCAGCGCTGGACGCGGCGCC
>JAOXYA010096576.1:0-10962 GCA_028565675.1 Sorex palustris
CCCTTCTTCCCTCCTTTCCTTCCTTTCTTCTCCTTCCTTCCTTGCTTTTCCTTTATTCTTTCTTCCTCCTCTCTCTCTCTCTCTCTCTCTCTCTCTCTCTCTCTCTCTCTCTCTCTCTCCCTTTCTCTTCCTTTCCCACACCTAGTCATGCTCCAAGCTTATTTCTGTTTCCATGCACCTGACAATGCTCGGGAGAGCACATGCAGTGTTGAGGGTCAAACCCAGGTCAGCCTTGTACATGGTAAGTGCCTTACCCATCACACTCTCCCCAGCCCGGAATCTGCATTTCCAACCATTCCAGATCATTCCTGTTTGGGGGGGGGGGATGGAATTCTGCCCTGAGAAAAGCTACTTCATGCTCCCCGGAGCTGGGTCAGAACCACACAAGAGATCTGAGGCAACGCCCAACAGGCTGAGCGTCGCTTGACACGCAAGAGGCCCAGTTTGGTCCCTGTACCCTATGAACACTGTTGGAGTGAGCACCCAGTTGGGAGCAGTCCCTGAGCACCACTAGGTGAGTCAAAGACAGACACTAAATTCCCAGCTAGCTGGGGCCCCTCTTGGTCGTGTGTGACCCAGATTTCTGCAGTCTCTGAGTGACTCTGGGGGTCCATGTGGAGAAGAGACAGCAGCTGTCTGCCTTCCTTCCGGGTTCCAAATGCAGAGAAACCTGAGGCCTGGTCTACCCTCAGGCACGCGGCGGGGCCACCAGAAGCCAGAGACAGCCCCATGCCTTTATCGCTAATGCCCTGCTGTTTTCAGAGCACCCAGACTCTATTGGGCCTGGCCATAGGGTTGCACTGTGGCCAGCAGGACCCTCGGTGTGTGTGGACAGCCACATCAGCAGGTCCCTGATCTGGGCCAAGGTGCCTGTTTTTGGTTTTTTGTTTGGTTGGTTTTTTTGTTTTTTTGTTTTTTTGGTTTTTTTTTTTTTTGCTTTTTGGGTCACACCCGGCGATGCACAGCTTCCTGTAGGTGCTCGGGGGACCCTATGGGATGCTGGGAATCGAACCCGGGTTGGCAAGGCAAACGCCCTCCCCATCTGTGCTATTGCTCCAGCCCCAGAGGTGCCCCTTATCTGGGACCTAGAGGCGGGATGCGGGGCCCCGGGCCCTGGCCTTTGCAAACCGTTCAGTGAGCACCAGCCGTGGTCGACGGACGGCGGGTCCGTGGAGTCGTTTCTTGGAGACCCCAGGATCGGGGGTCCCGGCTCCCACAAATGCCACACTGGGGCCGCCGAGCTGGCCACGCGCGCCAAAGGATGCCAGCGCCGATGCGCGCGCCGGCACTGCCCCCTGCTGGCCACCGCTGGGAGCGCGGCTCCCGGGGCCACTCGTCCTGCGGGGCCGTTGGGCTGCCCACGAGTCTCCGGTGGCCGCCTCTGGGCCACCGGCAAGGGCGTCCCTGCCCGTCT
Source organism: Sorex palustris (assembly GCA_028565675.1). Lineage (NCBI taxonomy): Eukaryota > Metazoa > Chordata > Mammalia > Eulipotyphla > Soricidae > Sorex > Sorex palustris. The sequence continues at coordinate 1,415 of JAOXYA010096576.1, forward strand.
CCGGGGACCTTCTGCTGCATGCAGCCTCTCCAGCAGTCCGTTGGACGCGGACAGCCACATCTGTGCATCCCACAGAGGGTGGGAGGCTGGGGAGACCCCACCCACCCTGCCGCCCACCCCCCAGACTGTGGACTTGCCCTCTGCCAAAGTCCTGGGCTGTCCACAGACGTGACGGTCTGTTGTGGCTGACCCAGACCTGGAACTGCCCAGGCCCTGATTGTGGATTGTGGTTCGTCCACCTCCCTTTGAGATCAGTATTTACCAGCCCGGACCCCACAGCGGTGTTTACGGGAGGGGACAGTGTCGCCCAAGTACTGAGTCCTGCCTGAGTACTGGGGGGAGGGCGGGATGCAGCTGTGACACCAACCCTGGCAATCCCATGATAACGGGTGCCTCCTCCATCCCCTCCGCTTCCCTCCTGTGCCCCGCTGAGGGGCTCACTGCCTGCTGGAGGACCCTGGGCACCCTCGAACTGGGGGCTCACATGGGGGCTGCAGTGTGCCTGGACTGCACCTGCGGCTCTGGAGGCTCCGAGGGCAGAGTGGGGGTCACCCCGGGGAGGTAGCGGCGCAGGGTGAGCTCTCACTCAGGCTCGTACGGCATTTGCCGACCTTCCCACACTGGCTCTTCTCCCTGGGCCTGGCGGACCATGGTCCAGTCCCCCAGGATGGCACCCCTGGGTAGGGCTCAGGGACACTCTCCCGCGCTCCCACCTCCTGCTCAGTGCCCGCGGGGTGGGCGGGATCTTCTTGCTTGCCCACCTGTGACAGCGGATGGTCCCCAAGCTCTGAGTTGAGGCCCTCAGCATCCCTAGCCCATCCCAGGACCCTCGTTATTTTATAACTCTCCAGGCCAGCTCTGCCTGGGACTTCCTGCCCCCCACCTCCCAGGAGCCCCCAGCTCTGAGATGTGGGAGGGGTGACGAGGCTCCTCCTTGCCCCACAACCAACGGGGTATGGGTGGGCTTTGGTTTCTCCTCGCTGCTCCCCTCCTGGGGGGCCTTGAAACAGCCGCATCCCAGAGAGATCATTCTGGAAATCCACAGGGGGCCTGACTTCCCACAGCCCCTTGGGCCAATCCACAGTCCCCCGCCAACCTCCAGGCCCTCAGGGGTGCCCCCATCTCTGCCCTGGCAGGGGTCGCATGCTCTGTCCCAGAGCAGGCCGGGCCGTGCCTCTTAGACGGGTTACCCTGGCTGGCTCAGGAATGAGGCAGATGCTGGGGGCTGAAGTGATAGTACAGTGGGTAGGGCATTTGCCCTGGATGTGGCTGATCTGGGTTCGATCCCCGGCATCCCAGATGGTCCCCCGAGCACCACCAGGAATGATTCATAAGTGCAGAGCCAGGAGTAACCCCTGAGCATCGCTGTTGAGTGTGACCCAAAAAGCCTAAAAAAAAAAAAGGAATGAGGCAGATGCAGACGCTGGAAACCTGCTTTATTGTGGGTAGCGGCCGTGAGAGTGGACATGCCCATCTTCCTCCTGCTCTGGGCAATCCTGGGACAGCAGGTCGGGGGGCAGCTCTGTGCCCAGCTCCATAGGCACTGCTGGGACCCCACCCCCCACCTCATCACCCGCTTTGGGTGGGACGGGGCAGCCGTCAACAGATCTGGGTTCAGCACCCACTGCCACCAAACAGCAATTCCCACTGGACAGGACAGCCCACACCCCCACACCCCCCAGGAGGGCCTCAGAGGGCAGGATGGGGTGGAGGAAGGGGGAGTTGGAGTTTCGGGACTGTGCAACAGGTGAAGGGCAGGACCAAGGGAGTCTGGCCGGACCTTCTCATCCCACCCCCACCCCCAAAGAGTCCTGAAATGGGGAGGGGGAGAGGTACCCATCAGATAAGCATCATCAGCTGGGCAGGGGGCCGCCTGGACGAAGTGACCCTGAGCTCTCGGGCTCCTGGGCAGGCATGGCCATGAGCTGGGCACCCTAGGCTGCCCTGGGCTCAGCCGCTTCCGCACGCACAGGACTGGCCCCCGGCACCCCCATCTCCCAAGAGACTCGGCACCAGGGGTCCTTGCATGGGCAGTGAGGAGCCCCGGAACCAGCCCCTCGGTCCCCAGGCCCCAGGACAGGCTGTTCAGGCTCCTGCATGCTCAGACGGGGGCTGGCAAAGGGGGGGTAGTCCACGGGGGCGGAACTGGTGTTCCAGAAGCTCCCAGAGCAAACCAGGACAGGTGCAGCCCGGGGCCCCAGAACTGGCCCTCAGGGCGGCCGCCTGCATCAGAGTGATGGGAGACCCAAGAAGCCAGGCTGGGCTGGGGTGCGGCTTCTGGGGGGGTCACATGACAGGCGTGGGCAGCACCAACAGTGACCCCTGGCCCAGAGCCTCCCGGGAGACAGCTCAGGGCTGGACAGGACTAGGGGCCACACATCCCCTGCCCCAGCCACGGCGGCGAGGTGATCTGGGGAAGGAGGAACCTGGGGGGGGGGGCCACAGAGGGGCGAGGACCAGCTGCAGGGGCGACCAGGACATCAGGGACAGTGGTGGCTGGACTGTCAGCGTGGGCACCTGAGAAGCACATCATGGGAGACGGTCAGTTTCTGATGGAGGGGACCCTCCTCGCCGCCCCCTTCCCAGGGAGCCCTCCTGGGTCCTGCCTCTGTGCCCGAGGGGGCATCTCCCACTGCTGCCCCCTCCCGTCCCAGGGAAGGCTCTGAATCTCCGCGCCCCAGGACCCTGCACACTGCACGTGGGGCTTGGGGAAGACCTCACTTGCCCTCCTGGCCAGCAAGTGCTCTGTTTAGTGGGTCTCTGAATCCCGTGGCCGGGGGTAGCCGGGCCCACCCGCTCCCCGCCGTGGGTGCCCCAGTACCTGGCCAAGATGGAGGTCACTCCCACAGGAAGCGCACGTACCAGATGGTCTCGTTCTTCAGCTGCGGCCCAAACAGGGGGTTCAGCTGGGCCAGGATAGTAATGAGCCAGCTGCGGGGTGAAGCCACGTGAGCCACAGAGGGGCAGACAGACAGACAGACAGATAGACAGACAGACAGGCAGAGGTTCCTTCTGCTTTCTGCCAGCAGCCCACACCACCTCCCCTATCTGTTGTTTGCTGTGCAGGGTCCTGGGGCAGCTGGCCTGAGGGGACTGCAGGGGGGTGTGACTTGAGCTTTGCTATCCTCTAATGGGAGATTATAAGACCCCCGAGTTGGGGCAGGTCCCTGAGAGCCACCGTCTGTGCCCGCAGACAGCGCTGGCCTGAGGGGGGCACCCAGGAATCACCCCCTTTAGAAGATGAAGGAACGACAGAGGCATGAGGGCTGACGGGGAAGAGCCCGTCTCTGGCCACACAGGGCACCCGCGGACCCTGGGCAGCAAGCTGTCCAGACCCTGGCCACTGGTGGGGGGAGGGGCTGGGCGGTCATTAGGGCCGGGTTCCCCCCAGGACAGCAGCCCCAGACTCTGGAGGGGCATGACTTCCGGTGTCTCCAGTGCTGGTCCCAGCAGTAGCCAGCCTGGCCTGGCAGGAAGGACAGGTGGCCTCCAGGACCTTTCTACCCGCACCCAGTCAGCAGGGTTCTGTACTGCAGGCAGACTGCCAGGGCACTGTATGCTCTTCAGGTGTGTGTGTGTGTGTGTGTGTGTGCGCGCGCGCACGCCTATGTATGTGTGCGTATATGTGGGTGCATGCCTGCGTGCATATATGTGTGTACATGCATGCTGTGTGTGTGTGTGTGTGTGTGTGTGTGTGTGTGCGTGCGCGCGCCTGCTTTCCCTTTCCGGGTGCAGATCTGCTCCATGGAGCAGTGCCCACTCCTGCATGCCATGTCCCCGCCATCCTCCTGTCTGCACCGAGTGCCTCTGAGTCCCTGCCCAGGAGAGGTGTGAAACAACAGTGTGGGGTGTTTAGAGAGAAGCTGCCCGCCCGAGCCCGAACAACCGTCTGTCTCCTGGGGTCTGACCACCGAAGACTCGTCATGATGGTCACCGAGTTGTTCTTTCTACCAGCAGGACAGGAGGCACAGTGAGGACCAGAGGTGGGACTCGAGGACTTACAACAGGTAGCAGCAGACAGCCGTGGCCACGAGCATGGTGATGATCACTCTGCAACAGAGGGGGGTCAGGCCCAGGAGTCAGGACAGGCTCATGGAGCCCGACCCCTGCAGAGCCTGGCCAGGGCCACAGAGACCTCCAGGGGTCACCCCGCTTCCCGCTTCCTGCTGGCCTGAACTGAGTTCTACTCAGGGAAGGGCTGCAAGCGGACAATGAAAACTGTCACCTCCTGCTGGGCCTGGCCACATCAAATTCCGCTCCACGTCCTGCCCTGTCCCTCCCCTCTTTCACCCCACCATTCCTTCATCTCTGAGCAGGCCTGCTGGGGAAAGACACACAGACCAAGCCACAGCCCTGCAGGGTCAGGGCTGGTCCCTGGAGGTGGGAATTCCCAGGCCGGGAGAGGGTGAGCAGAGGAGTCGGAGGATGAGAGGGACCAGCTACTCTCCACTCACAGGGAAAACCCCCCCAGCCACAAGCAGCACAGCGGGGCCTGGAAAAGCAGGAGAAGGTCCCTGTGAGCAAGTGGCCAGGGCCACCCTGAGGCCCACTGAGCTCAAAATCCCCTCTGCCGGCTAATCTAACCCGTGCTCGTGCTCGGCTGTGTCCTGCCTGGAGGAATTTGTGTTCCTGGGGATCAGAAATCCAAAGCAGAAAGGGGGGGGGGGATGGAGCAGGGGAATGTTGTAAGGGGCCTTCCCAAACCAGCACGACCAGCAAAGACAGAAACGGATCCAGCGGGCAACGCGGGCCAAGCCCTGGAGGGCGAGCCTTACAGCAGCCTCTGGGGTTTCCCATCACCCGCACTCGCCTAGGGAGAAACTGAGGCCTGTCATTCGCTCAAGGTCACAGCTGGCGGCAGTGACCGATGCCAGGGCGCTTCTCTGCCCACCCTCCTCCCTGGGCTTCCCGCCGGCGATGCCGCGGGGCTCCCGGACCCGTGACCTGCGCCGAGAGTGGGGCGCCCGGGAGCCGCGGTGCGGGGATGCCAGGGGGACCGAGCCGCGCGCCCCTTACCCGCGGTTGGGGCCTTTCGGGACGAACCAGGGCCCGGCGATGCCGATGAGGCCCCAGAACGTCGTGAAGATGATGACCGGGAGAGCGAAGGAGTGCGCCGTCATGGTCAAGCCGGGGGCTGCAAGGGCCGCCGGGGTGCCGCGGGGAAGGCCGGGCAGTGGGCGCCGAGCGACGCGCAGGTCTGAGCGGAGGATGCTCCGGAGGCACCGGGCACGCGCAGCTGCACCGAGCGGCGGATGCTCCGGGGACACCGGGCACGCGCAGGTGTAAGCCGCGGATGCTCCGGGAGGCACCGGGCACGCGCAGATCTGAGCGGCGGATGCTCCGGGGCCCGGCACGCGCAGGTCTGAGCAGCGGATGCTCCGAGAGGCACCGGGCACGCGCAGCTGCACCCGGCGGCTTATGCCAGCTTTGGGCAAAGAGCATGCGCGGTAGGGCTGAAATCAGAGGCGCGCGCCGGGCGGGCCAGATGCGCAGGCGTGGGGTGGGGGTGGTTGGGGGCATGAGCCACAATTAGCTCCCATCCGTCTCTCCAGGATTTTTTTTAATGTTTTTTTTTTTTCGTTTTTGGGTCACACCCAGCGACGCACAGGAGTTCATGCACTCAGGAATCACTTCCGGCGGTGCTGGGGAGGGGGGACCATATGGGATGCTGGGAATCGAACCTGGGTCGGTGGTGAGCAAGACAAACGCCCTACCCGCTGTGCTATTACAGCAGTCCCGCCTTTCCAGGATTTAAGGTCAGATACGGAGGATACGAAGGATAGACGCCTGTGTGCGAATAAGCTGCTTCATTCAGGCCGCAAAGGGCTGAGAGCCCCGTCTGGTCCATCTGGCCTGTTGAAGTTCAGTTGTGCATCTTTGAAACTGGAGGTGAGGTCTTCCTGGAGCCGGTCCCCCGGGTGCCCTTAACCCTTAGACACCCACACTGAGGAATGCTGTTCTGGAAACAGACCCTTCGGAGCACCACCTGACCGGAAAGAAGCAGGAGCCGCAGTGGCCACCCTGCACTGTAATGGACCATTTGTCTAAACATAATTTTAAACAACACGGAAGTGTCTTCCCCGACTCCGGGCCCTTGCCCTGGACAGCAAGAGCCTTTTACCTCCGACCTCGTGGGTCACAGAGACCCTCCTTGACCGTTCCTGTGATGCCCACCGCCAACAGGCAGAGCTCTACCTTCTCCCGAGAATGTTTTGGTTTTGTTTTGGTTTTGGCTTTTTGGGCCTGGGTGTGGTGCTCAGGGGTTACTCCTGGCTCTGTACTCAGGAATTCATCCTGGTCGTGCTGGGGGACCATATGGGAGGGACCATATGGGATGCCACGAATTGAACCCAGTTGGCTGCATGCAAGGCAAAAGTCCTCCCCGCTGTACTAGTGCTCTGGCCCATAGGTGATTTCTAGAGATAAGACAGGACCTGGGGACCTGTGTGTGTGGATTTTACACCACACACACAATTAGGCTGTAGATTCCTATCTGAGGTATGAGACTACTGCTCTCTGCACCTACGCGTGAGGCTTTTATAAACCATTCATTCCAAAGACATCTTCTGATGTCTTGTTATTTTTGCTGCTAAATGCCCAGAGATGCCCCTGTGTTTAGCTGGGGCCGCAGGAGAGCCAAGCCAACCAACCTATAAATGTGTGATACTTGTAGACAGTGTTGAGGACTGGCAAGGAAATAAACCGGCTCACGAGAGTGATGGGAACAAGCCTTTGACCACCATCATTATTCTGCCAGTGACAGGCGAGAGACCTACTCCCAATCCCATGCACCAAGGACGCCTTTACTTAACAAATATCCCAGTCACCCCAAACGAAGACCTGATGGTCGCACATGCCTGTGTCCCGGTTTGGAGCCTTTCACCGGTCCTTCACAGCCCTTCACCTGTACCTTCCACAAGTCACTAAGCGTCCGAGCTCAAGGCCCTCAACACCAATCTCTCTTTCCAATTGAGCAGGGATGCTTCCCCTTCAGGTGAGGAAACCGGGGCACACGGGAAGGCGAGCATCCCTTTCTGAGATAGTCTATTCTGCGATCAGGATGCAGGCATGGTTCTGCCATCCACAATGTTCCCAGGTAAGAGCTGTACTTGAAAAGGACAGCAAAGTTCCCCCTACACACACACCTCCCCAAATGTTTGCCCCTCTCTCCTCCCACTGGCCTAAGATGGAACAGAGTAGTGGGCAGTGACCCCAAAATCACTCCCACCAGTGTAGTGGTGCAGAACCTTCTTCCTCAGTCATTTTCCTCCCAACCCCCAAACTCAGAGTCAGTGTAAACTAATGGGGGCATGCAGAAGCCAGGGTACCTAGATCTCCCCCTAAACTACCTCACATGAGTCGAGCATTCTGGGATCCCCGCCTAGGTGGTTCTTTGGGTCAAATTTGTCGACTAATTTCTGCAAGTTGTTTCCACTGGGGGAAGGTGGGGGGACAAGAGGAGCCTAGTGTCCAGACACGACTGTGTCCAAGCCGGGCTTGCGCTGATCTCTGCGGACACCGCCTGGCCGCCTCACTGTCCCTCCAGGCTCGGTCTTCCACTCAGGGGCTCCAGCCCAAAGCCTGACGCCGACTCAAGATGCTCCGAGCCGCCCTCCAAGCCAGCACGGGGCGGGTCACCCGGGGAAGAGTGACCCCCCAGTCCTGTGTCTCCGGTTCCCGGGACTCCAAGGGCTCCGCTTGCGGCAGCTCACTCGGGACTGGCCCGAGCATGAGCCCCCGCTCCCTCCTTGGGGTCCCGGAGCGGGAGGCGGGAAGATGCCAGAGAGCGGCCTCGGAGAGCGGCCTCGAGGACCAATGTCGCACCGGGAGACTCGCTTTACGGCAGCCGGCGGGGCCCCGCCACAGGGCATCGCGGGAAATGTAGTCCGGCCTCGGCCCGACCCTCTCCAAGCTGCTATTGGCTCCCGGAATTCGAGGTCCTGATTGGAAGCGTTGGTTACTAGGTAACGTCCCCCACGATGCTCTCCCACATCCCGCGGTCAAGGAAAAGCGCTCGGATTGGGCTTTGGCTTGCTCTGTTCTTAGTTCCCTCACTTATCTCGGAACGGTGCCAGTCTCGAAGGTTCTCGACTTTATTTAAGCGAGGAGGGCGCTATCTTACATTTGCTCCGAAAGTATCATTGGTGGCCTCCATGTGCCCGGAATTGCACAAGACTAAAGAACACACAAGTAGAATTATACAAAAATCATACCTTCGGTCTTTTATACATGTACCAACCACGTAGCCAACACCTGTATCAGATATGAGAAGTTTTCAGCAGTACGGCACCATGCTGTCCTGTGACCCTCTCAGAATGGACAGAGGAAAAACTACATAAAGTAAAAATGTCGTCTATAAAAGAAGAAGCTTCAGGGCCATTGGGAAGGGAGGCCTGGAGCGCTCTGAGGCGAGAACAATGTTCTAAGCAGAGCAGTAGTGGCCCAGGGTGGTTTTGCATTTATCCATAAATGATATATAATTGTACAATTATGTCCATCATGTGTATTTTGTGTGTGCTTTAAGTCACAAGTCTGAGTCTTTAATAGAAAAACAAAGCAAAGTAGAGCTGGGAAGATAGCTCAGTGATCAGACACATACTTTCCATGCACCAGACCTGGGTTGAACCCCAGCACCATCTACCCCCCCCCATGCCCCAGAACTACTGGCCCTAGTGGTCCCAAGCATGGCAGGGCCTGAGGATGTTCTGAACCACTGGGCTCTGTTGGTTAATGTCATTGAGAGTGGCATGCTGGGTCCCCTAAGTTTTGCTTAGGAGACCACCCACCAAAAACTCTAAAATAAAATATTTTGTATCTCTTCCATTTGTGTATTTGGAATAAAATATTTTGTATTTGGAAGAGGAACGAGCGAGAACACTGAGAAGCGGTGTGGAGGGATACACTCCGGGGAGGATCACTGAAGGGGCTGTGTACTGGTCTAGCCCCTTGTCCCCCAGTCCAGCCCCAGCTTCGCTTCCTTGCCCAGGTGTTGCCCAGGTCCTGTCCCTGTGGGAGGGGTCCACGGAGCAAGCTGAGCAGACACGGCCCGGCCTGGCTCCGCCCACATTCAGCCCAAGCCCCGCCCCACCCTGGCCTTGAAGACCCGCAGCTGCTGGCTAGTAGTCTTGTGGCCGACCCGACCGGGCAGCTACTGCAGTTGCACTGTCCGGCAGGTGATGGTCCTAGGCAGGAGGGGACCGCTGAGCTAGGGAAGGTCCCGTGGGATTTGGCCCAAATCAAAGATTTTCCCTCTCTGGCCTTTCCTAGCCAATCCTGGGGCTCAGGAGGCCAGGTCCTCTCCAAGCAGGGCGGCTCGCCGGGCAAGGGAAGGGAAACCCGACTGCCCTAGAAGGTCCCACCTGATTGAGTGCCCATCAACTTGTAGGTTCAACCAATACTTTTAAAATGCCATGGGGGCCGGAGTGATAGCACAGCAGGTAGGGCGTTTGCCTTGCACGCGGCCGACCTGGATTCGATCCCCGACATCCCATATGGTCCCCCAAGCACCGCCAGGAGTAATTCCTGAGTGCAGAGCCAGGAATAACCCT
>JAOXYA010096583.1:0-10962 GCA_028565675.1 Sorex palustris
CTTTATTTGGTGCTCCCTTCTCTATCTGAGCTGCCTTTTCCCCTAGCATGTGTGGCTGGCCTCCAAGCCATGGAGTACAACTATTGGTACTTACCTCGGCTATTCTTGCTTCAATGTCATGGACGGTTTTGCCAACCTTGTCTTCAATGTACCTTATGAATTCGGGTCTGATCTTGAGGTCTTTAATCCATTTTGATCTGACTTTTGTGCATGGCATTAGGTCAAGGTCTAAGCCCATTTTTTTGCAAGTCGTTGTCCAGTTATGCAAGCACCATTTGTTAAAGAGGTTTTCCTCACTCCACTTCACATTTCTTGCTCCTTCGTCATAGATTAGATGTTCATATATTTGGGGTTGTATGTAAGGATATTCCACCCTGTTCCATAGGTCCTCAGTTCTTCCTTTGTTCCAGTACCATGCTGTTTTGTTACTGCTTTGTAGTAGAGTTTGAAGTTGGGGAGGGTGATGTCTCCCATCTTCTTTTTCCCAAGAATCGCTTTGGCTATGGCCATACCACCCTGAACGTGCTCGAGCTCTGTCTGTTTTTCCTTTTTTTAGATATGTGTGGTGCTAGAACAGAATTAAGCTTAAGCAAAAAACTTACTATTTTGTATATAAAACATTTTGACAAATAATCGATATCTGGAAACTTCCAAAAACATAGAATAAATCAGGGATTAATTAAAATAAAATATTAATTTGTTTATCACCATATAAATATATTACTTCATAGACAGAACAAATATTCTCTGAATTTAAAATAATTATAAAAGTTAGTAAAAGATAAACAATAAGATACCTACATAATTTATGGGCTGGAGCGATAGCACAGTGGGTAGGGAGTTTGCCTTGCAAGCGGCCAACACGGCCGACCCGAGTTCGATTTCTCCGCCCCTCTCAGAAAGCCCGGCAAGCTACCGAGAGTCTCTCGCCCGCAGGGCAGAGCCTGGCAAGCTACCCGTGACGTATTCAATATGCCAAACACAGTAACAACAAAGTCTCATGATGGAGACGTTACTGGGCCCGCTCGATAAAATCAATGAACAACGGGAGGACAGTGACAGTGACAAACTTTAATGACCAAATTAAAAAGGTGCCCGTCAAGATGGCAGGCTGGGGCTGGGGTGGTGTGGTAAGAGAGGGAACCGGAGAACACAGGTAAATGGAAGCTGACACTGGTGGTGGGATCGGTGATGGAACATTGTATGTCAAAAACCTAATTATGAATAACTCTGCAACTCATGGTGCTTTCATCAAATACAATTTTGAAAGAAGGAAACTAAATAAAATAAAACTGGCACTCTTACCTCTGAGGTTGAGAATCCAGGGTAAGATGTGAATACCACCTCTGAAATGAGAGAAGCAGAACTGAGCTTGGTGAGAGCACGGAGCCCCCCAAGCCAGCGCCAAGTCTGCTCCCCTCTGCCACTCCACCGGGGCACAGCGGGGTTCTCCCAGTGGGGCCCTCGCTGCCTTCCAGCTCCCAGTGAACTGGGAAGGAGCTTACTGTGACATCCGCTAGCCTTCTGCTCTCCGAATAAAATCCAACCCCCTTTGGTTGTGCTTGAGGTCCCGGCATGATCTGGCCCAGCTCACTGTGCACTTCTGCTACTTCCCACCTTGCTGAATCCCAGCCCTGGCTGGGGACCTTCTTTCTGACTCGGCAACATGGCAGCCCTTTCTCTTCTTCATGTTGTTGGGGTGGGGAGGAGGGAGGGGTGTCAGGAGTTAAACCAAAGGGCAAACCAACTGATTTAACAGAGAGAAATGTATAGAGACAAGATTTTGTCAGAGGATAAGAAAAAAAACCTCTGTTATATGATTAGAAATAGCACAGCGGGTAGGGTATTTGCACGTGGCTGACCCGAGTTCGATTCCTCCATTCCTCTCGGAGAGCCTGGCAAGCTACCAAGAGTATCCCGCCCACATGGCAAAGCCTGGCAAGCTCCCCATGGTGTATCAGAGATGCCAAAAACAATAACAACAAGTCTCACAATGGAGGTGTTACTGGTGCTTGCTCAAGCAAATCGATGAACAGTGGGAAGATAATACAACAGTGCTACAGTGTGTTCAAGAGAGGGAATCCAGACAGCTGGTGAGAAGGAACAGCAGTATGCGAGGCACGAGGGTGATGCCATTCTCAGAGCCCGTAAATAGCCGAGGTGGACCCCCAAAGCAAAGCAGATGCTGAAACTCCATCTATTCAAAACGGACTTTTGAATATGCTTGTTATCATAAAATCTGTTTTCTTCCTGTGTAGACAACTCACTTTTCTCTGGCTGGTGGGAATCTCTCGCCTGTTTACCAAGCAGGGGGTACTCGAAAGTGAAGGAAGCAACAATGGGGTGGCACACCCCATGATGTAAATAATGTCTCTGGTGATGGTCTGGGAAGGCGTTTGTCATGGTTTGTGCAAAGAACACAGAAGAGTTCAGAGGAAGAGGGACCATGGCTGCAAGTGTGGGTGCTAAATAGCGACACCCTCAGGATCTGGGTAGCCCCCACATCTAGAAGAGGAACACCAGGAGCCCATCTGGAGGTCTGGCCTGCCCCTCCCTACACCCTTAGGAAGCAGTTCCAGAAACCAGAGCCTGTTTCTGACTGGGGAGTTTTCAACAACAACAAAAAAAAATAGTGAAGGATCTCCAAATAGTTGAGGAAAATTAACAGGATGAAAAATAGGAAACATCAAAAACAGAAGAACTCAAACTGAAAAAAATGTGAACAAAAATGAATCATTTGGATTCTCTGAGGAATATAAACACTACTTCACTCTTAAAACAAAAACAGGTGTGTGTGTGTGTGTGTGTGTGAATCTAACCCAGGGTATCACACATATATGTCTACCACTAAGCTATATTTCTGACCCCAAAGCATATTATTATGGAAACTATAAAAAAATTTTGTGATTTTTAAATATAATCAACAAGAGGCAAGATGGCAGCCCTGCAGCAAATGGCTGTCAAGAGATGCATAAATGTCCTTGATTCACCAATCAAGCAGAGGTTTTTTTTTTTTGCAACATTTATTTCCACTTCAAAATGGACTTTTGAATTATGCTTGTTATCATAAAATCTCTTTTCTTCTCTTCCAGGTGGCTATCATTGCAAAGCTGAGTTTTCTTTGACATCAGATGGGAGGATGATAGCATGTGACCATTCTTCTATAGGCATTTCTTATGAGACATAAATACACCCCCTGAGCAGACCCTCAGCATCATAATGAAGAAACATATGACCAGGTGCTTCAAACCAGATTACAAGAATGCTTCAAGAAAGGACCCAAGATGGAACAAATTAGCAAAATGTTTGTTATAACCAAGCACTGTTGGTATTTTCAGACAGAACCATAGATATTCCAAGAAACCGGACCATCCAGAGAGATAGTACAGTTGGTAGGGCACTTGCCCCACATGTGGCTGTCTCAGGTTCAACCTCTGGCACCCCTTGTGGTCCTCTGAGCCTGCCAGGAGTAAGGCCTAAGCAAGCTGGGTGTGACCCCAAACAAAAAGACACCAGACCCTCGAGACATGAGATTGAAGTTCTCAGGAATCAAGGAGAAAGATTATTCTTAGCCTCATTGGACATTTGAGGACATTTGACCTGCTATATTTACTAATGTTATATAGTTAAAATATAATAATGTCTCACACAAAAGTAAAATATTACCAAACCAAAGACAATCCATATGTTAGATATAAGAGGTAATACATAAGTAGAAGATGAAGCTAACTTTCAGAATATAGTAAAAAAAAAAAAAGCTCAGATAAAAAAGTTCTACTATAGAGTAGAATGGAAAAGAGGACTAGAAGAGAGACACAAACTTCCCATATCTGAAAGAATTTTAGAGAGTTACTATAGAGAGAAGCAGAAGGAGGACATTTTTTCCAAGATGAAGAAAATTATGGCTTTGACTGAATCAATCCTTCAAATCCCTAAAAACTAAAAAGTGAACAAATTTTATACATAGGTTCATCCAGATACAAAATTCTAAAAGATAAAGAAAAATAAGAGTCCAGATCCTCATTCACTGTCAGTGGAAATTCATCTGGTGCGGTCTCTGGAGAACCCAGATTGGAGACTGCTTAAAAAAGTAAGAACGAGCCTGAGTAATTGACTTGTATTTGGCCAACCTGGGTTTGTTCCTACAACCTCATAAGGTTCCCTAAGCACAGCCAGGAGTGATTCCCGGAGTACAGAGCCAGGAATAACCCCTGAGCATCACTGGGTTTGGCCCAAAAACCAAAGTTTTTTTTTTTTAAGGGGGATAAGAACAGAGTTCCCTGAGCGGGAGTGAGAGCACAGTGGATAAGGCATTTGCCTTGCACGTGGCCGACCTGGGTTCAATTCCCAGAATCCCACATGGTCCCCTGAGTACCACCAGGAGTAATTCCTGAGTGCAGAGCCAGGAGTAACCTCTGTTCATCGCCAGGTATGACCCAAAAAGAAAAAAAGGAAAAAGAACAGAGCTCCCATATGACCCTGTGATTCCACTCTTGGGCATCTACCCTACTATAGCGTGATTTACAATAACTGAGATCTGGAGATAACCCAAATATTCAATGGCAAATAAGTGAATAAAGAAATTGTGGTAAATACAATAGGAATACAACTCAGCTATAAGAAAAGATGTAATTCCCGAGCCAGGAATAAGCTCTGAGCACTGCTGAGTGTGGCCCCCCTCTGTTTCTCCCAGCGAGGCTCCGGGACCATGAGGTCTGGGACCCTCTCGCGGGCTCAGCCCCTCAGTGACTGTTCTCTTGATTAAGTGAATGAGCGGATGGTTTCATCTAACACCTACAAGGGACTAAATGTTTTTGTTTTGGATTTGGGGCCACACCCAGCACTGCCCAGGGCTTCCTCCTGGCTCTATGCTCAGGGATCACTCTTGGCAATACTCAGGGGACCGTGTGATGCCTGGGATTGAACCTGGGCCGTCTGTGTGCAATGCAAGTGCCGTAACCCCTCACTATGTCTCTGGCCCTGAACAGTATTTTTTTTTCAAAACTTTTTGGCCGGAGGGTGGCACACCTCAGGGCTTACTCCTGCTCTTGCACCCAGAAATTACCCCTGGCGGCACCTGGGGCAATTTCAGGATGCTGAAAATTGAACCTGGGCCAGCTGCATGCTGGGTAAGTCCTATCCCCTGTGCCATCCCTCTGCTCCCCGCTCCCCGTCACCTTAATAATCAAGGTTTGCTCAGTCGTGCTCAGAATTTGATTCCGCATCCTGCTCAGCCTGTCCACGTTTGGGCGGGCTTCTTCCCATGGCCGCTTTGAGCTACTGCAGAAGCCAGAGAGGGCAGCTCAAGCTGCTAACGTGAGTGTCCCGGCGTCAACCCATAAACCCACCCCGACCCCGTCTGGGGTTTCCTGCCCCAGGGCCCTGGGCGCTTGGCTGGGTGTGAGATTGCGAGACTGAGCAGGATTCCCCAAGGGTTAGCGCAACAAAGCTTGTGTTCTTCTGCCCTCTCGTGGTCATATCTGGGAGAGCAAGAGCCGGCTCCGTTGCCAACCTGACGCTAGGCAGGAACCCGCCGCCAGGGGGCAGGGTCCTCAACAATAGCCCACCTAATACTATTTCTGTTTCCAGTTCATGGGGGTTGGCTGGTTGATTTGTTGTTTTGTTTGAGGGGGCCACAGTCAGCAGTGCTCAGGGCTTACTCTTGGCTCTGTGCTCAGGGATCACTCCTGGTGGGGTTTGGGGACCATGTGGGGTGCCGGGGACTGAACCGGCTGGACCATCACTCTGGTCCCAGTCATTTCGTTGCGTTCCCCAGGAGAGCGGGTCGCACACGTGGCTGTTCTGCTTGCAGAGTGGCACGGGTCGCTTTGTTGTGGTTCTGGGTCCCCACCACCATGTCCCTGGGTCTGTGCTTGTCGTCGTGGGTTGGAGCAGGGGGTCAAACTCTTGACCTCAAGGCAACGCACAGGTGTTTTGCCAGGAAGGGACATTGGGGTTCCTTATTTTGAGAAGCTGCCACATCTTCTCCTGGAGAAAGGGCAGCAACTTCCTGAGCCCCAGTGCAAAAGGGTGCAGACTCTCCACCTCCTGATCAGCACCTGCTGTCCACTTTCTACTAGAACTGTATATCGTAAAGTAAAGCTGTAACCCAAAGCACCCCCTTCCCATAGACTGCTCACAAATGCTCCATTTTTAGATCAGGTGCACAGATTAGGAGTCCTAAAACTTTTTGGGGGCGTGGGGGAAGTGTTCGGGCATGTGCCTTACCCTCTCTGTGATCTCTCCAGCCCCCTTGGAAGTTCTTTTTTAAAATCTCAAAGGAGCTGGAGAGATAGCATAGCAGGTAAGTCACTAGCCTTGCAGGTAGCAGACCTGGGTTCAATTCCAGGCATCACATATGGTCCCCAGCACCACAGGCGTGATCCCTGAGCACAGAACCTAGAGTAAGCCCTACGCACAGCATGGTGTCACCCCCACAACTACAAAAAGAGGGGGGCTGGGAAGTGATTCAACAGGCAGAAGTGGAAACTGCCTGTGTGGAAACTTGGTTCAATTCCTGACACCAGAGAGTCCGCTGACTCCCGGGGGCGACTTCCAGGCAGGAAGCTGGCAGGAACCCCCGAGCATCACCGAGTGTGGCCCAGAAATCTCACAAAGGGGATGGGGACCAGAGAGGTAGTACAGAGGTCAAGGTACCTGCTTTGCAAGCAGCTGGATATGGTTCCCCATGTCCAAGACAGCACAGAGCTCAGAGCCCTGAGCACTGGTGGGTGTGGCGCCAATTCCTGAATAAAACATGAACCAAGAAAGATGCCTTCAAGGTCACACAGGTCACACCATGTTTCAGGGACATGGCAGCCGCTGTCGCTGTGACCAGCTGGAGCCTGGTCCGAATTCCTCACTGGAGTGGGAATGCCCCCCTCTAATGACTCCTGGGGGGTCTTTCTGCAGAAGGGGAAGATGGGGTGGGGGGAGGCAGGCAGGGCTGGGGGGTGAGCTGCATCCTTCAAGGGGACAGCCAGCAGGCCTTGTTCAGATCATGATATCCCAGAAACTTCTGAGCTGCTCCAGCCCTTGTAGGAGCCCCCTCGAGGGGTGACCGGGAGCCACAGTTGGGGGCAGGGCAAAAGTCAGGGTTGGGGGAGTTGAGACCTGTGGATGAGGAGTGTCTAAGCTTTCACTAGCTGTGGAAGAATGGGATAATTCTTTTTGCTTTTTGCTTTATGGGTCACACCCAGTGATGCTCAGGTGATGTTCAGGGCTTAGCTCTGCACTCAGGAATCACTTCTGGCGGTGCTCAGGGACCATATGGGATGCTGGAAATCGAACCAAGTTGGTGGCGTGCAAGGCAAACGCCCTACCCACTATCGCTTCAGCCCCTGGGGAGAATTTTTTTTTTCTTTTTTGGGTCACACCTGGCGATGTATAGGGGTTACTCCTGGCTCTGCACTCAGGAATTACTCCTGGCCGTGCTCAGGGGACCATATGGGATGCTGGAAATTGACGCTGGGCCAGTATACAGCAAACGCCCTACCCTTTGTACTATTGCTTCAGCCCCTGCAGAGAATTCTTGAAGAGCACTTAGGAGGGCTTCTGGGAGGAGGTGGCACCAAAGGACAGACAGGAGGGTTTTCTGAACGTGTGTTTCCGAAGAGCGATCAACAAACACGCTGAAGGAAAAGGTGAGTTCCCTTTCCAATGTGACTCCCTGGCCTCCCCGGGCGGGGGGGGGGGCGCCCTCTCTGCAGGCAGGTGCACCCTAAGTCTGTACCGCTTTGTGGTCAGAGCCTCTGGGCCGGGGCCTCCCCAGGGCATGTGGGTGCTGCCCCCACCTCCTGGCGCCTAGACCCCCGCGGCTGAGCCTGGTTTCTGATCCCCTTTTGCTTCTCTTTCTCGGGGTGCACTGGCTGCAAGGGTGCAGAAACTTGCACAGAGAAAGCGGATCTGGGGCGCGGGTGGGGGTGGCCCGAGCGGGTCTTGTGAAAGTCGCAGTGGGTGAGGGTATCAGCAGAGGAAGTGAGCCCTGGAGCCCTCGAGAGACGCTTCCCCAAGCGCCCACCTCCCGCTGCTGACCAGAGGCCGGTAGTGTGACCTGCTGGCCAGCGGCCGTTAGCGCCACCTGGTGGGAGACCCTCGCAATTCCCAGCCCTCCTTCCCCTTCCTTTGATGGTCTTTTCTGAGGGGCCGGAGCAACAGCACAGCGGGGAGGGGCATTTGCCTTGCACACAGCCCACCGGGGTTCGATCCCTGGCATCCCGGCATCCCTTAGGGTCCTTCGAGCGCCGCCAGAAGTGATTTCTGAGCACAGGGCCAGGAGGAACCCCAGAGCATCGCGGAGTGTGACCCCAAAACTAACAATTAAAAAGTCTTTGTTCTGGGGCCGGAGCGGTAGCACAGCGGGTAGGGCGTTTGCCTTGCACACGGCTGATCCGGGTTCGATTCCCAGCATCCCATACGGTCCCCCGAGCACCACCAGGGTAATTCCTGAGTGTAGAGCCAGGAGTAACCCCTGTGCATCACTGGGTGTGACCTCCCAAAATAAGAACGCACACATAAAAAAGCGTTCCTCACACACAAACACATTTCTACATTAAAGTTATTATAATTGGGGGCCAGAGTGATGGAGTGGGGATCCTGCCTTGCGCGCGACTGACTCAGGTTCAATCCCAGGCATCCCACCTAGAGGCAGGGGTAAGCCCTGCACACTGCCAGGTGTGCCTCCCCCCCCAAAAAAAACCAAATAAATCACTAAAATGATCCTCAGCAATCTAAAAAGGAAGGAGAAATGCAGCCTGCACGCCTGCCCCCAGCCCTTGACTGCCCGGCCGGGAGAGCGACCCAGGCTCTTGGGGCCGCTGCCACGGTCTGTCTCGTGCCTCGGGGTGGTCACGTGTCCTAACGGGTGGCCACAGCTGGGACCGTGAGAGCTTCTGCCCTGTGCTCTCGTCAGCTGAGAGACAGTGCAGGGGGGCTGGGCACTGCTCTCGGGCAGGGCACAGACCGCTGAGCCCAGGCGACAGATGCCCACGTAGGAGGCGGCTCAAGCTCAGCGCCTGTTCTAAGGCGCCCCAGCAGGGCCCGGCTCAGGGCATCCCCGGAGCCGCCCACCCCGACCTCCACCCCCCAACAAAGTGAGGTAACTAAGCCTGAAGCTCCAGCTTTGCTTTCTTTCAAATGTCAGCACCTCCATTTTTTCTTTCTTTTACCCCTCTCATCCCTCCTTTTTCCTTTCCTTCCCCTTCTCTTTGCAGGTGTGTGTTGGGGAACGGGGTTGTATTTGGAGCATACCAGGAGGCACTGAAGGGCTGACGCCAGGCTCTGCACTCAGGGCTCACTCCTGACTGCTCGGGGATCACTCCTGGCTGCTCAGGGCTCACTCCTAACTGTGCTCAGGGTTCATTCCCGGCTCTGTGCTCGGGACTCACTCCTCAGTGCTCACTCCTCAGTGCTCACTCAGGCTCTGCATGCAGGAGTCTTGGATTCACTCTCTGGCACCTCATGGTCCCCTGAGCAGAGCCAGAAGCGAATCCTGAGCTCAGAGCCAAGGGCAGTCCCTAAGCACTGCTGGGTGTATCCCCTAAACAAACAAACCTAAAAAATCAGCAAGAATCCTTTTTCATTGTAGTAACACAGAAAAACAGAATTAGCCCACAAAGGCCCTCACCACTCTGACTAACTTGCTTCTGATTTTTTTCTATGCCTTCTGAACAGCTCTTCTCCTTTGACACAAGTAATTTCAGATCCTACTTTTCCTTCCCTTTATAATTAAAAATAAATTGGGGGGCCAGAGAGATAGCACTGCAGGTAGGGTACTTGCCTTACGTGCTCCCCACCCAGGTTCAAGCCCCAGCACCCCATATGGTCCCTCAAACTCCTCCAGGAGTTAGGGGTGGTCCTTAGCACCGCCAGTGTGACCCAAAACAAAACAAGTAATGTGAGCACCTGGGGGTATAAAGGAGATCATGAGATCTGGGAATCAAATCTGGGCGCCTGCGTTAAAGCACGTACCCCAGGCCTTGGCCATCTCCCAGCTCCTTTCTTTCACATTTAAATTATTTTAGTTGAGGGGCTGGAGCAATAGCACAGCGGGTAGGGCGTTTGCCTTGCATGCGGCCAACCCGGGTTCGATTCCTAGCATCCCATACGGTCCCCTGAGCACCTCCAGGGGTAATTCCTGAGTGCAGAGCCAGGAGTAACCCCTGTGCATCGCCGGGCGTGACCCAAAAAAGCAAAATAAATAAATAAATAAATTATTTTATTTGATTATTATTATTATTGGGGCTGGAGCAATAGCACAGCAGTAGGGTGTTTGCCTTACAAGCGGCCAACATGGCCGACCCGAGTTCAATTCCTCCGCCCCTCTCGGAGAGGCCGGCAAGCTACCGAGAGTATCTTGCCTGCACAGCAGAGCCTGGCAAGCTCCCCATGATTCGATATGCCAAACACAGTAACAACAAAGTCTCCAATGGAGACGTTACTGGGCCCGCTCGAGCAAATCGAACAATGGGAGGACAGTGACAGTGATTATTATTATTATTGTATGGTAGTGGGCTACATTAACATGCAACAGGGACGAATGGAGATGTTACTGGTGCCCACTCGAGCAAATAGATGAACAATGGGATGACAAGTGATGATGATGATGATGATGATGATGATGATGATGATGATGATGATGATTATATGCAGTGCTTGGGATCAAACCCAGCAAACTCACACTTGCTAGGCAAGTGCTCTGCCTCTGAGGTGCATATCCAGACCCCTTTACTTTCAGGAGGGCAGGGGAGCAACGTGTGCCGTGCTCAGGGCTATTCCTGGGGAAGGGAGGGGTCACTCCCACAGGGCCCTCTTCCACAGCCCCTGTCCACTTCCCATGTAAGCCCTTCCCAGCAGCTAAAACAGAAAATAAAATTCACAGGGCCTTGGGCTGGAGCGATAGCACAGCGGGGAGGGCGTTTGCCTTGCACGCGGCTGACCCGGGTTCGATTCCCAGCATCCCAT
>JAOXYA010096589.1:0-10962 GCA_028565675.1 Sorex palustris
AATGCGGCCATGTGCTTCCAGGAGCTGGGTTTTATAGTCTCTGGGTCTTGGTCGTTAATGGGATTACATAGCGCTGGGGCGGGGTGGGGGGGGGAGCAGTTGGTGGGTGTGACCCCCGCCTACAGGAAGATGGAGGATCTGGGTGGAGGATGCTCAGCCCTGATCCGAGCAGGCCTAGAGATTTCAGCCCCTGCATGCCTTTGTTCCTCTGCTGGTACCTTCATGGGTGTGGAGAGTGGTCTCAGCATGGTTGTGGCTTGTTCTGGAGGTCTTTGGCTGCCGGGGCTCTTCTCGGGGCAGGGAGGGAAACTCAACCAGCCTCCCTCTGAGGGGCCCCAGTGAGACAGCCAGGCGCGGGGGCTAATAGTAATACTACTAGTGATTTTTTTCCAGGACCAGAGAAATAGAACAGCATACAGGATTCTGCTTTGCACCCAGCGGGCCTGGATTCAATTTCCTGTATTACCTATGGTCCCCAAACTCCACCAAGAGTGATTCAAGAGCCTAGAGCCAGGAGTTATACCTGAGCACCATGTGGCATTACCTCCTCCCCCAAGTATTTTCCCCTAAGGCCTGGGTAAAGACATTTGCCTTAAATTCCATCCACTAAGGTGTGATCTGGTCAGCCAGTGGCCCTGTGCACCTCCTCTGAGTGTGGCGCCTCTCTCTTGCTCACAGTGCTTTGTGAAATCTCCCATGTATAAGGCAATGTTTCTTTCCTCTAAGTCTTTAACAATCTGTGTTCAATCTCCAGACCTTTTATCATTGTTCATAAGGTCATCCACCTCTTTAACCTTTATGATTTGGAGTTCCAGGGAGAAAGGTCATGTTTTTGTCTCAGCAGCCATGGCCTTTTTTCTGGTTAAATTTTATTGAATCACCATGAATTACGAACTTTTTCATGGTTGAGATTCAGATTTGCCATGATGGAGCGTCAATTCCTCCAAACTCTTTCTAGTTTTCCTTCCAACATCCAGCTTGCCTCTATGGCAGGCACTTTTTTCTTTTTCTTTTTCCCTGTTAGGCACCATGGTTTGCATTACTTTTACTGAAAGTGTATTACGCGTATCACTTTACCTCATTTCAGCAAAGTGACCATTTTTCACTAATTTATAGGTAACTGAGTGAAAGAGAGGTGACCACATGTATGAAAGGGACAAAAATGTAGGAACTTTCAGTTAAAAGATAAATAAGTCCTGAGGGTGTAATGTGCAACACATTACCATATTGTGTATTTGAAAGGTATAAAAATAAATCTTAAATATTTTATTTTTAAAAACTAAAATGTTTAAATTTTAAGTTTTAGTTTTAAGGTTTGAAAGTAAATCTTAAGAGTTCTCAACACAGGAAAAAATTAAGTGTGTGGTGATGGATGTTGAATAAAGTTACTATATTGGTCATTTTACTATAAATTGATTAAGTTATATGTAGTAATCTGAAACTAGTATGATATTATATGTCAGCTATATCTCAACATAAAGTCAACAGAAATGGAATGCTCTACTTTTCACTTGCATGAATTCAATGTTAACAAATAGATATCAAACAGGCAGAATTTAAACAAAGCTTTACCAAATCTCTTCACCTAAACAATATTACCCTTGTTAGAACAAATATTAATGGGGTATTAGCCAAGAGAGCTTTTGAAAGCACTGAATTTATTACATAATTGTTCCTACTCTTGAGTAGCTGGTTTTATTTCCAATTTTGTTATATTGACTATCTCAAATCATAACTTTTTTTAGTTGAAAATAGTGAACCTCAATGAAGGTTGATCTCAAAATTGTATTGTCAAACACTCTCACTTAGTGATGAAGAAATTGAACAGAGAAGTTGACTTGAGTCGGGATACGCAGCCAGTCCTGCAGTCGGCCCCACACCATTCTGATTTTCAGGACATTATTCTGTTGTTCTGTACTGCTGCTCCTGGCCAGAGATGACAATCCTGGGCAGTGACTACTTCATTCATTTCATCAAATAAATATAGAATAAAAAATATATACGTGGGGCCAGAGGCATAATACAGCCTGTGGGGCGTTTGTCTTGCATGCCGCCAACTAGTTTTCATTCCCAGGATCCCATATGGTCCCTGAGCACTGCCAGGAGAAATTCCTGAGTGCAGAGCCAGGAGTAACCTTTGAGCATCGCTGGGTGTGACCCCAAAAGAAAAAAATGTACATATGTTTCTCTAAATGGAATGGGCATGATTCTTACAGGTTTAAAAATATCCTGAACTATGTTGGTACAGGATATATTATTATGTGGAAATAACACATGCTGAATAATTAATATATGGTGTGTGTGTGTATGTGTTGGGGTACCGAGGATCCAATTTTTTCCAAATCAGAAGGAAATAGAAGTGAAGAAAAAATCAAAAGATAACTGAGAACAAATGAGAATGAGGAAACGGGTGACCAGAACCTATGGGATGCAACTAAAACTGTGTTAAGGGGAATATTTATACAACCTTTTCCGAGAAATTGGAGAAACAGACACTCTCCCAAACAGTTTCTGAGAGGCGCATATCTCACTAATACCAAAAGCAAACAAAAGCACCATTGAAAAAGAAAACTACAGGCCAATATCCCTGATGAACACAGATGCGAAGACCCTCAACAAAATATCAGGAAATAAAATCCAACAAATCATCAAAAAGATCATACACCACAACCAAGTGGGATTCATCTCCAGGATTCAAGGATGGTTTAAGATTCAGAAATTTAACATTCAGAAATTAACATAATCTATTATATCAACAAAAGAAAAGATAATATCCATAAAACCATATCAGTAGATGCAGAGAAAGCATTTGACAATATCCAGCACCCGTTTATGAGGAAAACTCACAAAAATGGGTTTTGAAGGAACTTTCCTCAATATAGTCAAAGCCATTTATCACAAGCCTTTACCAGACACTATCCTCAATGGGGAAAAACTAAGAGCCTTCTAACCTAATATCAGGGACAAGACAAGGATGCCCACTGTCACCACTTGTGTTCAATAAAGTGCTGGAAGTATTTGCAATAGTGGTTTGGCAAGAAAAATATGTTAAGGGTATCCAGATAGGATAGGAAGAAATCAAGCTCTCACTATTCGCAGATAATACGATACTATATTTAGAGAACCTAAAGCCTCTACCAAAAAACTCCTAGAAACTATAGACTTGTATAGTAAAGTCACAGGCTATAAAATCAGTGTCCAAAAGTCCATGGCTTTCTTATACATAAATGATGAGAGAGAAAAAAGCGACATGAAAAAATCAATTCCGTTCACAATCATGTTCAGAATATCAAGTACTTCAGAATCAGCTTAACAAAGAAGGTAAAGGACGTGTACAAAGAAAACTACAAAATGGTACTTCACGAAATAAAAGAGGACATGTAAAAGGTAAAGGTAAAGACCCTCCCTTTGTTCGTCGATTTGCTCGAGCGGGCCCAGTAACGTCTCCATTGGAGACTGTTGTTACTGTGTTTGGCATATTGAATACATCACGAGTTATAATTTCTGTCACCAGCCAGTCTGAACGTTAGGATCCTACAGCTTCTAGAATAGATCCATCCCTTTGGCTCGATCAGTGACCCTGGCTGTGTGCACTCAGGGCTGATGCTCAACACGGGGGTCTAACAGGACTCGTAGTTAGGAGGCTCACGCCGGCTTCCCCATGGGCAACTTCCTCACCCCACCTGCGCTCAGACATTCCTCCCTAGCCCCCCTCTGCTGCATCTGCTGTCCACATGGTCCTCGCGGGGTTACCTTTCAATCCTGCCATTCATGAAGATGCTTGCCCAGGGATGCCTGTGTCTGACCAGCTGGCCAGACAAGACAGACAAGAGCCGAGCTGAGCACATCTCATTTTCAGTATTGAAGTGAATCCCAAGATGAATGTAAAACAATGAAACACTTTTGTCAACTTTTATATATGCACATTTTAATAAATGAATTTCCCAGAAATACTTAATATTGTTATTAATACAGTACTGGGCCGAAGAGATTGTACTGGGGTTAAGGCACTTTCATTGAATGTGGCCAACTCCGGTTCGATCCCTGGTACCACATGGGTCAGCTGGGAGTGACCCCCTGAGCAGAGATCCAGGAGCAGCCCCTAAGCATTTCCAGATATGACCCAACCCTCCCACCCCATTTTAAGATACTGCTCCCAGAAAGAAGGCTACCAAGTTGATGTCACCATGAAGTCGTCCTGATGTCTTAGCAGAGGCCTGGCCCCTTAAGGCACTGCAGCCACAGCTGACCAATCCTGTTCAATCTGTTTCCTAGTGGGCCTCCTTCGCATCACTGTGAAGCAACAGCAGGTCTGGTAAAAATAAGATTTATTGGTTTGGGGGAAAATCTTGCCTAGTTTTGCCACATCCTTCAGTGCTCAGGGACTACTCCTGACAGTGGCCAGGGCACTATTTGGTGGCAGGGACAGTACCCTGGTTTTCCTCACATGAAGCATGTACTATCTTTCTTTCGAGCTGTCTTTGCAGCCTGGGTCATTTTCTTTAAAGCTTCTTTATCAAGTCATTTCAAGAAGTGTCTTAAAAGGACTCAAGGGCTTGGCACAGCAGTGATGATTCTCGTGTGGACAGGATGCTGCCTTTGCTGTTTCCATCACTTTGCATTTGACATTGCTGTGAGATAAAGGAAATGTCAGGAGGCTCCTTTTCTCCCCAGTAGAAGCTTCCATCAGAGGACTGGGCAGAGGACATAGAGGGCGAGAGTGCTTGCAGGAACCTCAGGTGTGACCCCCTAGTCCACACCCCTAGCATCACCAGGAGCAACCCTACATACTATGTGAACCCAAAACAAAAACCAGGGCTGGAGCAATAGTACATTTGCCTTGCATGTGAGAGACCTGGATTTGAGAGCTGGCACCCCATATAGGCCCCCGACCCAGTCCCACCAGGAGTGACCCCTGAGCACAGAGGCAGGAGTTAATCCCTGAGCCCTGCTGGGTGTGGTCCCAAAACAAAAAAGCAAAACCAAAATTTTTTTTTCATTGGGATACTTTTAAGCTATAATAATGATTTGGTGACTTTTTTAAAATTTATTTTTTGGGGGGCCACATCCAGCTATGCTCAGGGCTTACTCCTGACTCTACGCTCCGGAATCACTCCTGGTAGGCTCCGTGGATCATACGGGATACTGGGGATCAAACCCGGGTTGACTGTGTGAAAGGCAAACACCCTGTCTGCTGTATTATCAATCAAATTCCTGGTGATTCTTTTTCAAATGAATTAGTGAGAAACACAGTTACAAAGTTGTTCATGATTGGGTTTTAGTCATATAATGCTCCAACAACCCGTCCCTTCATCAGTATACACTTCCCACCACCAATGTCAATGTCTCCTGTTTCCCTCCCCACCCAGTCCCCCAAACCTGCCTTTTTGGCAGACATTTTTTCTTTATCCTCTCTTTCTCTCTTTCCTCTTAGGCACTTTGGTTTGTAATACCATTACCGAAAGATTATTATGCATATCATTTTACCTCCTCTCAGCACTCAGTTCTAGATGTCCAGAGTGACCATTTCCAATTATCATTGTCACAGTGGTGATTATTTTTCATCTTTGGTGGCAACAGTAGCTGCAGGTGAAATAGGGGACACTTTGCTTAAAAGAAGGTAGATTTAACAGAGGGGACACTAATATTTTTCTAATAAGGGAGGGGCAGTAGGTCAAATAAATTTGGGAACCTCTGCATTTGCACTGAAATATCCAGACATCTGACATCTGACATACTATCTGGGACTCATTTAAAGATAATCTAACGGCAGAATTCAGATAAAGCAAGATCATCCATAAACTGCTCATTGTTGAGTCTGGTGGGGAAAGGCAGTGAGTTTTCATATCTTTTTTTTTATGCCTGAAATTTTCCATGAGAAGCTGAGAAAACAAAATTGCAGTTGGAACCACCTCTCCCCCCTTCATCCTATCCATGCAGCTGCTGGGGGTGGGGCTGCATACACCTGTCCATGGTGCTCACCCGGGGGCATATGCCAGGTTGCTCATTCTTGGCCGCTGTGCTCTGGGGTTCTCACTCCCTCAGCTGTGCAGCGAGTGTACAGTCCAGTTAGAGTGTTTTCATTTCAGGGTCCAGAGAGATAGTACAGTGGATAGGGTGTTTGCCTTGCATGTGGCTGACCCAGGTTCAATCCCCGGCACCCTATATAGGCCCCTGACCCTGCCAAGAGTGATCCCAGAGGGGCTGGAGTGATTAGTACAGTGGGTAGAACATTTGCCTTGCACACCAACCCGGGTTCAATTCCCAGCATCCCATATGGCCCCCTGAGCACTGCCAGGAGTAATTCCTGAGTAAATGAGCAATCCCGGAGCCCGGAGTGCAGAGCTAGTAGTAAGCCATGAGTACTGCTGGATGTGGCCCTAAAAAACAAACAAAAAAGAGTGTTCACATTGCAGTGCTCAGTTTACACATGCCCTGCTGTGTTCACACACCTCTTTCTTGTTGTGGTGCTTCCTCTAGTTGTGCTCACACTGCTGACTTGGGAATCTTGCAGAGCTGAGCTGCCAGGATCATGAGCAGGTGATGCAGGCAGTGGGACGGGGTTGAGAAACTCACGGCCAGCCATCTCCCAGCCCCCACACTCCTGTCTGGACCACTCACTGGAGGCAGTGATGAGGCCACCAGGATTGGTTTCTAAGGCTGGCCGTGAGTCCCTCTTCCCTCACCCCTCCCCACCCCTTCACTACTCCGGCACCTGCATGCTCTGCCCAGCTCGGTCCCTCCACCTGAGCTCAGAAGCGGGCTCAGTTCTCAAAGTGGGACACATCTGGGTCACAAAAGAAGCCTCCGCTCTGTCCCGTTTGGCCACAGGCACAGGAAGCACTTGGCAACAGAGCCGAGTTAGTTCTGCAGTCAGGCGAGCAAGCTGCAAGCTGGGTGGCTGGAGGCTGGAGCTGCATTTCTGACACATGCTAATGAGCTTTGCCAGGGAGCGAAGCACAGTCGGACTAAATTCTGATGCAAGTTAACAACCTTTGCTTAACCACGTTCCTGACCGATTCTGAGTGCACACTGAGCGCTAATGTAAAGGGGGGCAATCCCCACCTCTGACAGCTTTACAATGCCAATTTGAAAAAAAAAGGCTGACAGCCATGATCGATTTCAATGTGGGCATATCCCCAAAGGGAAAAAGAAGAGCAAATGTGTTTTCTGAATACCCAATTTCAAAGTTTCTCAGCTTATCATCATCTTCCTCGAGTTGTCTGGGAAGGAAGTGGCCCTGCAGGGACACTCAGGACTGTTTGAGGAGTCAGAGGCACCATCATACTGATGTTTGACAGCTGAGTTTGTCTTCTAATATCGAACTGTTCCTAACCGAAGACCGCCAGTCCCCGAGGAAGCTGCCATCATTGAAGCTGCGATCATTGGCTAATGTGAATTTTTGTGTCTTTCTCCAGCAAGTTAGGGGACTTTTCCTCCAAATGTTAACTACAGCACCTGGTTCCTTGGCCAAGGAGGTGAGTGGCGCAGCTGTTCCTCATCTAAACAGGTTAATGTCTCTCACCAGCCACACGTTTTGAACAGACAAAGCCAGCAATTCAAAATTTCTCACCGGCATTTACCTGTTAATCTCAGCTCCATTATAAGGTGTGGGAGCTGGGGAAGGGGGTTTGTTTTAATTTTTATGATCTCAAGGTTCATTAAGTGAATGAGACAGACATGACCCCACCCCCTGGTGCTTCCTGTCAAAACCAAAAATGAAGTTGGGGCCAGAGCGATAGCATAGCTGGTAAGGCACTTGCCTTGCACATGGCCAACCCAGGTTCAATCCCTGGCACTCCAAGAGAGCCAGGAGTGATCCCTGAGTATAGAGTGACAAGTAACCCCTGAGCACTACCAGCCCCCCAAACAAAACATACATGTATAAATAAAAGAACCCCTGTGTATCACCAGGTATGACCCAAAAAGGAAAACAAAAAGGAGAAGACTGTCACCAATGTCAAATGCTTAAGTGTAAAATAAAATTAGAAAGATAAATAGCCATTAGTTTATCAATCCATAGTCCCCAACTATGTACAGTATAATATGGATAATATAATAGCCCCAACAATTATATTACTTTGATATAATCTGTTTTAATAGAGTAGAGTGGTGCAAGCATTTATGCTTCTATTTTTCAATTTTAGTGTTGTGTGATTTTAGTGATTTGCCCCAATTATAAATTATAAATCATCTTTTGTTTGTCCCTAGAGTATCTCTTGAGGGGCTCTGTAGTCTTCATGTTCTTCACTAATTAAAAACATAAAGGGATTTTTTTAAAACATTATACAGAAGGAAAGAAAATGAAATAATAAAATCCATTGACCTTATCTCTAGATTTCTAAAAATTCAACCACAATATTTGGTGGAACTAAGGATGTCTTTGTGCCATGAAAGATTGCCATTTTCTCAGATTTCGCTACATGGTTTACCTCACTGACCAAAAGAAGCTCTTGTAGGTCTGGTTTAGCAACCTTTATTTAGTTCCAATTATAATCTGCCAAAGTTTGTTCCTGGTATCACATCATTCTTTCAGGTGATCAACTTTTCAAGTGAAAAAGATAGAATACTTTTATTTACTAAGAAGTAATATTTGAAGGGTTGTTTGTTTTGTGGAGGTAGGCATGGGGTCACATATATTAGTACTCTGGGGCTACATGGCTCTGTGCCAAGGATTGGGGAAACTGCAGTGCCCAGGATTAAATCCAGACCGCCAGCATTCTACACAAGCTCTCCAGCCTTTTGCAATCTCTGAAGCACCAAAAAAAATTGTCATTTTTTCAGAACTCATTAAAACTCAAGTTTTTTGAAGTAAAAGAACTTTATTGGGAAATTAAATGGAGGGAAGGAGGGAGATGTATTTTGATATGTGCTCAAGAGAGAACCCAGAATGGAGAGGCCAGGACACTCCTCAAGTGGGGAAGTGGAGGCCATTTCCCCAGACTGGAGAAATGGGCCTAACGTGTAAAAGTTCATACCTCAAGATGGAAGATACAGCTGACATGTGCCAAAACTTATATTTTGAAAAACTCATGTATCAATTTCGTGTCTTAGGAAAATAACAAAGGACTTTCTTATGTGTATGTATACACATATGAATACACAATATCATACATATTTTTAATCTTATGAGTTGCTGTGAATCCTTTGCATTAGTTCTCAAGATGAGGGTAATTTTGCCTCCAAGGGAATATTTGGTAATAGTTGGAGACATTTTTGTTTATTTTTTTTATGATTATTATGGAGTATGCTACTGGCTTATAGTGGATATAGCAGCTAAGGATTCTGCTAGGCATCTATAATTCACGGTCACAGTCACGGTCCTCCCGTTGTTCATCGATTTGCTCGAGTGGGCCCAGTAACGTCTCCATCATGAGACTCGTTGTTACTGTGTTTGGCATATCGAATACGTCACGGGTAGAGATAGCACAACAGGTAGGGCGTTTGCCTTGCACGTGGCCGACCCGTGTTCGATTCTGTTCATTTATATTATTATAAAGCAGGTATTATTAAAATCAAATCTTTACAAGAAAAGTTATTTTATATAGTTATTTAGCACTGGTAGAATCAAAATATTGTGACTTCTATAAGAGAGGAACTGAGAGTCATATAGAGTAAGTATAAAGAGACAATAAGATTAAGTACTCAGCTGCTTAAACTAACAAAATTAATATTTTTATTGAAATGGTAGAAGCAGAGCATATGTGGTGAGATATGTATCAATAACGCAGATGATAATTTTAAGAACTTCTAAGGCAGATTCAAAAGAAAACAAAACAACATAAATGACGTCAAATATAAAAATCATACAAAATAATAACTTCTTTTTTTGCTTTTTGAGTCACATCCAGCGATGCACAGGGGATACTCCTGGCTCTTCAGTCAGGAATTACTCCTGGTGGTGCTTGGGAGACCATGTGGGATGCTGGGAATCGAACCTGGGTCGGTCGTGTGTAAGGCAAATGCCCTCCCCCTCCACCCCTGCTGTGCTATACCTCCAGCCCCAACTTCAGGTACTTTTATCCAATAAGATAAATATATCCAGAAAAAAGTTTTGCTTTGCTCAGTAGAGATTTGAAAATTTTCTATATTTCCAAGGCCATTATGTTAAAAATACTTAAATGACATGAAAAATTATACAGGGGCCAGAAATATAGTATATGGTTTATAGTAAAACTCTTCTAATATGATATAAGACAGTAACCTTGCACATGGCTAGCCCTGGTTTAATCTCTGACATCTTATGTTTCTTTGAACACAGTGGTAGGTGAATACAGAGTCAGGGATAAGTCTTAAGAAGTAGTGGCTTAAAAAAAAAGGAAAAAAAAGAGAGAAAATGTCTACACTTATTAATATTCAGATATTTTATGTAAATTCTAGATTTTCAGAATAGTTAATTCCAAAGGGACAAAATGTATGCCAGATGAGATTGTGGAGGGATAGAGGAAGTATATATAGTGCACAGTTTTTCACTGGAGGTGCAGAAACATTTTGACATTAGAGAAAAAGTGGTGACTATATTACACTTTGCCTTTACTAAATGCCACATTAGAATGATAACCTTGGGGTCCATGAGATAGTACATACAGCAAATAATGAGCTTGTCTTGCACATGACCGACCCAGTTTTGATGAACAGCATTGTGTATAGTCCCCTGAGCCCTCTAAGGGTGATCCTTAAGTGCAAAGTCAGATGGAGGCCCTGAGAACAGCACGGTGTGGCCCCTAAAACAAAATAAATAAAATGAGAACTTTGCCTGGAGAGTTACTACAGCAGGTAGTAAGCTTGCCTTGCAATGGCCAATCTGGATTCAATCTGGAAACTGCTTATAGTCCTCAAACTCCACCAGGAGTGAAACCTGAACCCAGAGCCAGATTTAAACCCTGATTACTACTGGCGGTGGCCCCCAAATAAACCAAATATAATTATTACTTTTTTGTTTGTTTGTTTTGTTTTCCTTTG
>JAOXYA010096595.1:0-10962 GCA_028565675.1 Sorex palustris
TTTTATGACTTTATTAAGTCATTAGTTCAGTTACAGACATTCAATATTCCATTACCAATCCCACCATCATTACACCTTCACACCACCATTATTTCCAATTTTCCCAACCACTCCTTGAGCCTGCTCCACAGCGGGTCATCAATAATTTATTTTATATTGCTTGTTACTATTTACTAAAAGAATGATCAAAAATGTTTCCTTTGAAGAAAGTCTGTGAAGATTGTTTTGTCTTACCATGGCACCATTAAGCCCTAGTATAAGATGTTGTTATAGGTTAAGCCTTTTGTCTTTATATTTTGTGAATCAAGATGGATTGCCTACTACATTACATCTCCTCCAATCTGGTGTGCTACTCCTGGTTTATTGGTGTTATAGAGTTTGAGATATCACACTGTGTCACACTGCGGTGATTGCAGCTGTGTGCTTCAGGGGGTCCAAACTTTTTAATGGTGTGAATAGGCTAGAGTTAAATTCTTAACTGGATGGTGGATTTAGGGTATGTGTGTGACTGCTGGCTTCTGGAAGTACAGGGAGATGGAGGGGAAGTGGTCCAGGATGGACCATCCTGGACCCATCCTGGACCCCGTGAAAGCATTGGGATTGCAGTTGCAAAACCTGCATACCTGAGTTTTTTTTTTTTTTTTAACAGATTAGTTTCTGGATGAGGCTCATCTAAGCAGTGGTGTCTGGCCAGGAACATGACAGCGATTGTGGAGTCTGGAGGTTTTCAACTGTTGAGACTGTTTGGGCAGGTACTCGGCTCACCTGGCCCCCTCTGTGGTGTCCCTGACAACTGAGCCTAATGCAGAGTCCTGGAGAAATTTTTCCACTTGTGGATCTCTTTTAAGATTTATTCATGAGTCTCTGGATCATGGCTCATGTATGAGCATAATTGGTGCCGGAGGCGGTTTGTAGACATGACTCAATGTAATGTTTTTATAGAAGCACATGTTTCAAATATATAACTTTCTTAAATTGACATAAAAACACCGATCTTGAGACAGTCTACAAGCTTACTAGTGTGGGTCATTATAGTGTAATTCCATCTTAGGACTGTGTAGATTGGCAGTGTTCATTGCCAGTAGTTGAAAAGTCATCATCTTATTCCATTGAATTTCACAAAGCACCAATGGGAGAGGCTGTCGAGAGGATGTGACTTGTGAACACTGATGCAGGAACTGGAATTTAACTCCTCGCCATCTTCTATCCTTAGAATGTCCATTCTGACCACTGTTCTCACACAGGGAGAGACATTTGTTTGTCTATTTATTTATGTTTCTAAAGACCACACACACACACACACACACACACACACACACACACACACATACACACATGTATTTAACCCATACTTGACAAAGGTACAAATACAATCCAATATAGGAAGATAACTTTTTCCAAAAAAAAATGTGCTGGAGAGCTGGAGATAGCATTGTGAATAGTACAGCCTCTTGACTTGCATTCTACCAACCCTTGTTTAAATCCCTGGCACAGCATATGATCTCTCGAGTAATGAGAACAGAACAGGGATAGTCCTTCAACACTACTGGGTGTGACCCATAGAAATCCTCTAAAATTATGATACTGGAGCATCTGAATATTAATAAATAAAAAAATCTCAACCTAAGCCCTCATAACTTATAAAAATTATCCTGGCACTTGAGAGATAGGTCAGAGGCCTGGAGCATGTGCTTTGTATGTGAAGCTAGGTTTGATCCCTGACATCCACACCTCTCACCTTGAGAACCATCAGAACTGACCCCAATGCATTGTTGGAGGAGTAGCAACTGAGCCCCTCTTGGTGTGGCCCCGAAAATGAAATGAAACTACCTTAAGATGCATCATGGGTTGGTGATGTAGCTCAGTGGTAGAGCTCTTGACTTGCATATAGGAACTCTGAACTTAAACATAAGATGTAAACCTTCAAACATTTTAAAGAAAAGAAGAGAGAAATCTGTGAGACAGAGACCTGAGCCAAGAGTTCCTACATCTTTACTTTGGGGAGAGTTTGAGGTACACTTGGCAATGCTCAGGGGCATTGAACCAACCTAACTTCCTTCTCTCCTTCCTTCCTTCCTTCCTTCCTTTATCCCTCCTTCCCTTCCTCCTTCTTTGCCCCTTCCTCCCGCCCTTCCTCCCTTTCTGATTCCCCCTCCCTCCCTCCTGCTTTCCTTCCCTCAACTTCCTCCCTTCCTTCCTGTTGTAGGCCCAGAGACATGGATCAGGGGTGCATGTCCTGCATGTAGAAAGGTCCCAATCAGCACTGCATGGACTCCTGAGTACCAGTGAGTGGAGCCCGCCCTCGTTGACCCCAAATATCACTGAGCATGGCTTTGGTTGCCCCCAATCACTATGAAGGTTTCCTTATAACCCTGCATCACAGGGTTCCCAGCATGGAGCCATCTGTTTACTAAGTCTAAGGATCACCACCAGGAGTGTCCCTAGGGTCCCTGAGCACTGCTTAGGAGGCTTCCTCACCCAAAGACAGCTATTGTAGTTTATTTACATTTCCACAATAACTTTATTATTATCTGACATCTATATATATAAAGCCTCTCCTTGGATTTTAAAAGAGCATAGAATCTGCAGGATAATTTGTATTTTCTAGGTTTCTTTCCTTTGATACAGTGTATATTTTTATGTTTATTTATTTCATCATTAATTTATATTTCAATATACAAATCTTGCATACTTATTTCACTTTATAGTTAATTCCATCTATATGAATATATAGTAAATGACATTTTAATTAATTTAATTGCCAGTTGTTCACTGCTAGTATATAGACATGCACTTGACTCCTGTGTCAATATTGGTGTGAGTGGGCTTTGATAAACTTACATTATATTTAGAAGGTTTTCTGATGAATTGTTTGGGCTTTTTTTTAACCTTCGCAGTCTTGTTGTATAAAAATTTGGTCACCTCAATCTCTTCTTTTCCAGTATGCAGGATTTTATATTTTCATGTCTCACTCTCCTGGTTAGAACTTCTAGTACAGCATTGCATAGAAGTAAGAGAGTAGGCAGTAGTCATTATTTATTAAAAAATTTCTTTTTTGGTTTTTGAACCACTCCTGGTGGTGCTCAAGACTTACCCTAGCTCTGGATTCAGAGATCACTCCTAGTGGAGCTTCCGGGGGCCATATATGGTGCTGGAGCTTGAGTCCAGGTCAGCCACAAGCAAGACAAGCACCTATCAACTGTACTCTTGCTTCACCTCACCATTCTTGCATTGTTCCTGATGGTAAGGTGATGGTAATTCAATCTTTCCCCATTAATCTTATGCTACCTGTTGGGTTTTTACAGATGTCCCTTATGAGTTTGAAGGCATGCCTATCTAATGTACATTTTCCTACAATTTGTATCCTAAAATGAGCTTGACATTTTGGCAATTGATTTTTGTCACTAGCTGATATAGTCACACTTTTACGTTCTTACTAAGGTGTTAATAGTGTGGGTTTTATTGATTGGTATTCAAATACTGAATTAGTATTCTACTCTTAGAAGAAACACCATTTAGTTATCTTATTGGCACAGCTAGACACAGATAATACATGGATATATGGGTGCCTAGATAGAAGGATAGATTGATTATAGGGAATTGGCTCATGTGGTCATGAAGTTGGAGTCTGAGACATCTGTAGATCTGCAATGGGCAGGTCAGTAGGCAGAAAGAAGACTCAGAAAAGTTGATACAGTTCGCATCAGTCCACAGGTAGAGACTTGAGGGGGTGATGGTCCAAGTTCTCATGCAAGGTCCAGAACCTCAATTAGTCAGGCTGGAGAAATTCCCCTATTCAGCCTGCCTTTTCTTTTCTTTAGCATTTCGGTAAATTGGATGAGGTTCTCCACATTGGGGTAGGCACTCTGCTTTCCTCAGTCTATCCACCCAAATATTCACATTATTAAAAGGCAATTCACATATACACCTGGAATAATGTCAACCAACTGTCTTAGAACCTAACGAGTTGATACATCAATTTAAGCATCATGGCATTTTAATTTTTTTATTTTAATATATATTGGTGGATTCAATCTGATACGTATTCTTTGAGAATTTTTGCTTCTGTGTTTGTGACAGATATTTCCCTGTGTTTTTCTTTTGTGTATATTGTGTAAGAGGCTAATAGGATGATAATGGTCATGTGATAAAATGAATTTGAAGTGTCCACCCTGCTCTTTCATTTATTTTTAACAGAGGAGTGTGCATGGAAATCATACTTTTTCCTCTTTAAAATATTTGATGAAGGGAAATAAGCTAGCAGGTAGATTATTAGATATTTGCCTTGCCTGTGGATGACCTGGGTGTGATATTTGGCAGCACATATGGCTGATACACAAGCACAGAACCAGGGGTAAGCCCTGAACACTGTCAGGTGTACCTCTGACCCCCCTCCCAAAGTTTGACAGAATTGCTAGTAACACCTGACCATCGGTTTTTCAATTATTTGTTTTCACTCCTGATATTGACCATTTTTATTTCAATGACTAAGTGCTACAAAAAAAGAAAATATGTATTCCTGATACCAATAATTTTGTGATTTTAGTATTAACTTATGGATACATTTTTTCCTGATGCTAATAATTTTATCTCCTTCCTATCTCATTCTGTGAATTTTATGGATTCATTTTAAGACATAGCTTGCCATTTAAAAATTCCTAGTTCTTAAATTTATATCTGTCTTTTATTATTTTTATTTTCGAACCTGATTTTGATTTATTTTGCCCTTTTTCCAAGTTTCTTTTTTATATCATTGATTTGGTACTTTTCCCCAATATAAACACTTATGCTACCAATTTCCCTGTAGAGACTGCTTTAGCTAAACCTCACATATTGAGGCACGCTCCACTTCATTTTTATTCCATTTGAAATATTTTCTAATTTCCCCAGAGATCTAGCCCTTCACATAGGAATATTTGTGTATGTTGTTTAATTTTTCTAGCATTTGTTCCTTCTCACGCTATTTTTTCTCCTGACATTAATACCTAGATTAATTCCTTTATTGCCAAAGAAAATACTTGCTATGATTTGGATTTTTTGGGGTTTGCCAGCATATAATTTATAGCCCAGGATATATATTATACATACTCTGTTTGTTGAATATTCTGTGTGCCCTTGAAAAGAGACTTATTCTGCTGTGATTATTATATTTATGAATATGCATTCAATCCAGTTAGTTGATGGTGGTATATAGTTCTTCATAATAATTTTCTTTCTCTTGTAGGGGTCAATTTCTGTTTGTTTGCCTTTTGAAGGGAGGTTTCCTAAGGGCTCTCTGACTAATTTTTATTTTAAAAGTATGGAGGTGGGGTAGGCCAAAGAAATTTGGGAACCGCTGTAGAATCCAAACCCTTGTTGACTTGATGAGAGCACATTTTTTTTCAAGAACCAGGTTATGCAAGACACAATGTTTTTTTTAATATTTTATTTTATTTTTTAAAAAATTTTTATTAGTGAAACACCATGAAGTACAGTTGTAGACTTACAAATTTTTGTGCTTGGGTTTCAATTATACAGTGATCAACTACTCATCCCTCCACCAGTGCCCATTTTTCACCACCACAGATCCCAGTATCTCTCCCATCCCCCCCATCCCACTCTGCCTCTGTGGCAGGGCATTCCCTTTTGTTCTCTCTCCTTTTGCCACCCTCACCTCTTAAGAGTTCCCCCTGAGGGGCTGGAACAATAGTACAATGAAGGATAGTAAAGGTACTTGCCACAAATGCAGTTGACCTGGGTTCGATTTCCAGTGTCCCATATGTTCCCTCATGCACCACCAGGAGTAATTCCTGAGCATCACTGAATGTGGCTCATAAAAGAAAAAAAAGTTCCCCAGGGAAGGTGCAGTTTCTTTCATGGGTCCCTAGGAATGGCCCATTCTGTATCACTGGCTCTAACCATTCAAGGTGTGGGGGGTGGGGGAAGATGTGACAAAGGAGTGAACTGGCAGTGGGACCCCCTGTTGCTGAGGAGGGGTGGCAGGCAAGCCATTGAGTGCCCAGTGCCTTTTACTTAGTAGCAACAGCTAGCACCCAGGAGAGTGAGCCAGGCCCTTCTTTCTCTGACCCCACTTCACCCTAGAATGAACCCTATCCCTTCACTGCTCCTACACCCCATGCTCACAGTCTGGGGGCGGGGCTCATGTCTGGGTGAGAGTTCCAGGGAGGAACCCTCCTCCTGTTCCCAGCACCTTCTTTGAAGGGGACCAGTGTGCTTTGGAGGGGTCATCTCTCCTTTAAGGGAATAATCCCCCTCTTAGCAGCACCTAATAACAACTCATGGGCCCTGAGTCTTCCATGGGGGTGGGGTGTAGGGTACCTCCTTAAGTTAAGAAGACTTAACTTTTCCAGTTGGTTTTGGGCCCCAGGGATGGGTCTGCTGAGCAGGGATCAACCCTACTCTAGCATACAAAGCTTGTGCCCCAACCCCATCAAGGAAACAGTGAAAACCCAGAGTGCCCTCCTTCCTTAAAATGAAATAAAACCCCCTCTGCAAGACAGAATTGGATCCGTTTTCTGCTTCCTCTTCTCTAAAACTTGACACCCTCTGAGAGAGAATCGCTACAAACAAACCCCAGGCTGAAAGCACCTCAGATAACCCTGTAGTGAGTTGAACTGGAGAGCTGCATCCTGTGTACCCAGAGCAAACATGGGGCCAGAGGGCATGTGGCCGCTGAAGGTGCTAGTCTTGCACACAACCAACCTGAGTTCCAGTTCGAGTTCAATCCCCCGCATTCCATATTGTCCCTCCCCCCTCCTCCCATCTGCCCCGCAGGAGTGAGCCCTGAGCACCACCCACCCTGTGTGGAAGAAGGAAAGAGAGAGGAAAGGAAGGGAAAGTTACATCTGAGCTGCCCAGTTCAAGCAGGACCTTCTTTGGCAAGGACAGAGCTTTCGATAACCTGAGAGGATTAAGGAGGGTTGTGAATAGACGAGCAATAAAACTGCGGCCTTTCGAGCCTGGCAGGTGATGGCTGACGTCCTTTTCCTTTTGACCACCCATTCTGCTCCTTCCCAGACATTGGAGAGAGGGTTCCACATGCGCTCATGGGGGCCCCTGGCCTCTGGGCTCCATGGGTGCTCTGGCTGCACCGGGGCAGAAGGAAGGGTTTCCAAAAAGGTCAGTCACTTGGCACAGAGATCCAGGGCTTACATACTGGCAGAAGTAGGTATTAAGAGCCTAGACCCAAAATTCATAATTAGCAAAAAGAGGGACTGGAGAGCGAGCTCTGTAGGCTGAGTGCCAATCCTGGTAGGGAGCAGCCCTCTCTATCTGTTCATCATTCATCTTGGGTGCTGGCTACCTCACCATGCCCTGGAGGAGCCTCTGAAGCCCCACCAGGAGGAAGACTTAATTATTATTTGGGGTAATAATTACAGCTCTGCAGGGGAAGGGCTGCGTGCTGCAAGAATCCTGCCCTGGGGGCGTGGGAAGATCTTGCTCTCCAGATGTGAGAGCTCCAATTTGGGTATGGGGTGGGGAGGGGCTTGGGAAAGAAAGTCTTAGGTGGTGGCCTTTGGTCACTGAGGATTCTGGGCTATACCAGGTGGACAATAGGGAGAATTGGTTCTCACTAGGCCTGTGACTTGGGGCCCTGATAGCACCACACAGACCTAATAGCCTCTGAACCTGGGGCTACCTAGTATTAGCAGAGCCTAAGGACGCCCATGTGGTCACAGGAGAGACCCCAGCACACACATCACCCTCTGAGCATGTTCACATATGCACACAATGTGCATATGTTCACATATGTTCACATGTGAATGTTCACATATGCACAATATGCACACAATACACAACACGCACACATACAACATATACTTAAAGTCATACATATCCCACCCTACCCCACCCCCTGGGGTGCTCACAGTACCCTGCAGTCTGGTGGCTGGGAGTCCGGGCCAGTAGCCTCTCCTTTCCTGAACCGGGTGTCCAGGTGAGGGGTTCACCATCGGTAGGAAGGGGTACTACTGGCTACCCCCTGTTGAAGGCAGTGCCCATATATCCCCCTTCACCTTTCACCGACCAGGATGACATCACTCCTGCTCCCAGCAAGTGTCATGACCAGTGTTGATCCTGGTCCCCCACATACTCTCTGTATCCTAGACTGCATGCAGGACGCTGGGGAGCCGTGGCCTCTTCATGACACTCACTGATCTGGGGTGGAGACAGTGGGTCCCACCAACACCCCGGGGTATCAGGATCGAATCCCAGGAGTCAGGAGTTGACCTGGGCTCTGGGGTCAGGGGTCAGACCACCTGAGTGCCGCCTACCCCCACTGCCGAGTGCATGGCAGAGATGCACTCAGGAACCACAACCCCTGCATTTGGCTAGGAAAGTGCTTCAGTGGGAGACACGGTAGGGATATGTGGGGAAGGGCACAACCAGCTCCAATCCCTGGGGCCATATAGGTTCCCTGAAACACCATCAGGGGCCACTTGAGCACAGAGTGAGGAAGCCTATGAACCCCCCGGAGTGGTCACTCCCCCCTGAATCAGGCCAGATCATCAGGCAGGTCTGAGGGGCTGAGGAGAGGGGGTATGCGGTACAGAGATGCAACCCAGCACCCCCCGTCCAGTGTGCCACTGCTTAAGCCACATTCTCGCCTAAAGAGGTCCCCATGATTTATTTGGGGGGCTACTCCCAGCCCACTATTTGAGGGTTGCTTCTGGTAGTGCTAGAGTGAGTCCCTCCTGTCTATACTCAGTTGACCTATGCACAGACATTCATACTCAGGGCCCAGCCATGTGGTGCTGCTGGGATGGGGTGTGGTGCTGGAGGGGGTCCACTGGGGCTGCACCGAACCATGCAGTGTCTCCCTCTGCACCAGGCCCCAATCCTTGAGTGTCGTCGTGGTAAGTAGTGGCACAGGCAATAGTTCACCTCCCCTCTGGCTGCCGCCCAAGGTTTGGGGCAGAGCAGTGCATGGCCCATGCCCTCTGATGTTCGAGAGGACACTGGAGGAGTCGAGTGCTCCGGGGCCCAACAGGCTGGAGCAGAGGAAGATGAGCTTCCGGAAGCTGCATGGGGGCACAAGGGGCTCAAGTCCCAGCTCTCACTGGGGTCCTACAGAACCCCGGGGCAAGTTTTTTTTTCCATCAACGACTGCCAGGAGCTCACAGGGTCTCACTATGACCTCATCCCCATACCCCCGCAGATATGGAACCCTCAGGTTATCATTAGTGATTTTTTTGGTTTTGGAGCCACAACCAGCAGAGCGGGGGGTGGGGGTGGGGATCATAAGGGATGAGGAAATGGAATCCGCGTCGGCTGCATGCAAGGCAAAGGCCCTCTACCCTGTCCTGTCACCGTGGGCGGGACTCCTTCCGTTTATGTTTGTATTTTCTTGACTTGGGAGTCACACCTGGCAGTGTGAGGCTCGGCTTGGTGCCTCCTGCGTGAAAAGCCCGTGCTCAGCCTGCGGGCCTGCTTCTTCTTCCTTTATATGTCGCAGCGCGGGGACATCAAACTTATGCCTCATGTGCATGCTCCCCGTTTCCGAAGTGGGGAGGCTGAGACTCCCACCGGATCGCAGAAGTGGAAACTGAGGCCGGAGTTCGCTCGCTGAGGTGAGCGAACTCCCCTCCGGCAGGGCGGGTCCCCTCAAGCGCGCTCACCTCCAACCTCTCTTCTGCCTGGGGCAGCGGACAGAAAGCCATAAGAGGTCTCTAGGCTGACAGCTCCCTTTTACGCGTTCAGAAACCCGGTTTCTCAGGCAGACTGGGCGAGCTGTCTTCTAGCACTCACGCTCCAGACCCCCGCGAGCCTGCTGGGAATGTCCGAGCCTCGCGCCCGGGAGGCCCAATGGGCAGCGGCTGCGTCTCAGCGGCTCTCGGGAAATGTAGTTCTGGTGCTGGAGGAACGCGAGAGCCAATGGGAAGCCGACCCTTGCCGCGGTGCCTCCTGGGAAGTGTAGTTCCGTTCGTGACGGGAGCCGAGGGAGAAGATGGAGACGAGAAATCGGGGGAGGTTTGTGGAGCGGAACGAACATCCGGGTGTCCGGGAGTGTGGCCAGGCGGGGGACGGAGGACCTTGGCGCACAGCCTGCCGGGGCATGGAGTCCCGCTGAGCCTTGTACGCATGTGCGAGGCGTCGAGGCGGCTTGGGGGCCCTCGCCTGGGAGATGGAGGTGAGCAAGGGGAGAAAGGCGAGAAGGATGGGGCGGTGGGTAAGCTTTGGGGAGGGGGCGCTGGAGGCCGGAAGAGGTCGGGGTGGGGGATGGGAAGGGCCTGGGGTGCAGGGGCGGTGGGGGAAGGTTGGGAAGAGGGGAGGGTTGTGAGAGCCGAGGAAGCGGGAGTTGGGAAGTGGGGGGTGCCCAGCAGTGGCGAGCTGGGCCGCGGGGGCGTGATCGGCGAAATGGGGACCCTATTCGGGAAGGTTTGCTGGAAGGGCTGGGGACGGCCCGGGTCTGTCGCGGAGCCGGTGCCCAGACTCGGGGCTGCAGCCGGCCCGTGCCTGCGCCTGCGCCCGTTCCGGCTGCCTAGCACTGGCGTTCACTGTGCGAGACCAGCGGGTCGGAACAGTCCTTCCCCATCTATCTCTGAGAAAGCGAGGAGGTGGGGGGGGGGGGCTTCCACCTGTTGGCCTGTGGCAGGATTATTTCGGTTAAGGGGTGCAAATGCGTCAGTTCGATGTTTGAGGGTCTGAAGCTGCACCCCTGAAGCCCAGCGTCCTGCAGTTGGTTGCTTTTCCTGGCCTAAGGCTAGTTTCAGTTGTTTGTAGTTGGGAGCTGGGAACAGCTACTGAGCAGACTAGCTGGGATGTGGGGTTGCTGCCCGCACCTGGGCTTCTTCTCCCACCGCGCCCCCTGACTTAGGTGCAGCTTCTCCCAGTCTTTCATCCTGGGAGGTGGCGCCGTCTTGTGTTTGAGGTGCCCTGAAGCCTTGTCCAAGAACCGCTAGGGGGCAGGCCGGTGGATGGGGTAAATATCGACAACCCCCCCCCCCCCCCCCCCCCCCCCCC
>JAOXYA010096603.1:0-10962 GCA_028565675.1 Sorex palustris
TGTCTCCCATCACCACCCAGCCCCCCCCCCCCTGCCTGCCTCTCTCTCTCTCTCTCTCTCTCTCTCTCTCGCTCGCTCGCTCGCTCGCTCTCTCCCCTTTTGGGAACTGTGGTTTGCAATATTGAGACTGAAAGATTATCAAGAATGTTCCTTTTCATCCCCCCTTTAAAACATTGCATTTCCTTCTCCAGTTATTCTAAATATCACATATAAGTGATAGAACCCTGTATTTATCCTTCT
The DNA here is from genome assembly GCA_028565675.1 of Sorex palustris. NCBI lineage: Eukaryota > Metazoa > Chordata > Mammalia > Eulipotyphla > Soricidae > Sorex > Sorex palustris. The sequence continues at coordinate 241 of JAOXYA010096603.1, forward strand.
TCTTCTTCTGGCTTACTTATTTAACATAATATCTTCCAGTTCCATTCGTGTTGTAGGGAATTGCATGATTTTTTGGTACTAACCCCCAGGACAGAAAAAACATTCATTCAAAAGGATGCACGCACACTATTATTCACTGAAGCGCTCAGTACAATAGCCATCACTTTTTAAAATAAAAAAAAAACACTGGAATTTTACATAACTCTCCAAAGACTAATGTGCTAATCACATGACAGGCCTGGGACTTCAGACATGTGAATTGTCCTTCCTGTGGTACTTTCCCAGGCTGAGCGAGCATAGTGGAAACTGACCTATCTTCCCTGCTCCGGGGACACAAGGCAACTCTGTGTGTCTCTCTAGAAAGGTGAGGCTTGTCCCTGGGTGAAATAGCCAGTTTCAGCTTAAGCTTCAAGAATGATGTCTTTGAAATTTGCTTATAAGTGGATGGGCATGGAGAGTATCATGCTGAATAAAATGAATCAGAAAGAGAGGGACAGACATAGAATAACTCACTCATTCATGGAATATAAAATAACTTAATATGAGACTAATACCCAAGAACAGTAGAGATAAGGGTCAGGAGGATTGCTCCATCGTTGGAAGCCTTCCTCATGTTCTGGGGGAGAGGACAGCTGGGATAGAGAAGGGATCACTGAGTCAATGATGGTTGGAGGGATCACTCGGGATTGGGAGATGCATGCTGACAAAGGACAAACATGATGGCCTCTCAGTATCTGTACTGCAAACCATAATGCCCACAAGTAGAGAAAGAATGAAAAGGAAAGTGCCTGCCACAGAGATAGGGGTGGGGTACGGTGGGGTTTCTGGGAGGGATACTGGGGACATTGGTGGTGGAGAATGTGCACTGGTGGAGGGATTGTTGTTTGATCATTGTATGACTGAAACTCAATCTTAAGAACTTTGTAACTGTATCTCATGGTGATACAATAAAAAAAAAAGAACGATGTCTTTTAATATCTTCCTCGGGCACTTGCAGTTCTGCCAAAAACTCATGAGAAAGAAACCAGACCCCACTCCCCCTGGCCAATGGACTCGGTCTCTGCCAACTATGAGGCTACTCTGGGATCTTGAGTGCCCTGATTCTGGCCACTCCATTCTCTACCTCATCACATGTACATTCTCAACAGCCTTTATAGATGCAGAGCATATCACATGCCAATGGAAGGCCCCAGAGCCAGACTAATTTTCAAAACGAAAATAAATTTTGAATGGAGAGTAAGATAAATAAAACGGGACAAGACATTTTGTGGAAAACCATTCAGATCAAGAGGTGGACTAAATCTGTTTAAATACACCTGGGTGAGGCTCTAAACTATATTATAATTCTTGTGGTTGCTGTTTTACTTATCTTTAAAACTTTAAAAATTGAAGTACTGTGATTAATAATACTGTTAATAATGATTTCCCACATACATAATTCTAGCACCACACCCATCACCAGTGTACCTCCTCCCTTTCCCAAAGACCTTAATGACTCTTTCAACTCCCCCCATGTCCCCTCCAACCCCCTGACAATTCAGTTGTGTGGATGAGTCCTCCCATTGTGTTGCCTTGGCACTTTGTTTCTACCTTGCTGTCATTTAGTCCCATATGTGAGAGAGATTATTCAGTACCCTTTCCTTCTGACTGACTTCACTCATCTAAACTACATTATTTTATGTGAAAATAGGAATTTTCAAAAGAACACATGTGTTTCTTTTTTTCTTCTTTATTTTGCTTTTTGGGTCACACTCACAAATGATCAGGGGTTACTCCTGGCTCTGCACTCAGGAATTACTCCTGGCGATGCTTGGGGGACCATATGGGATTCCAGGGATCGAACCCAGGTTGGCTGCCTGCAAGGCAAATGCCCTACCCACTGTACTACCACTCCGGCCCCAACACATATTTTTCTAAATGAAACTATGATAAGAATTCTAGAGATTTTTAATGGAGGTCGCCATTGAGGATACACACCAAGCCTACCATTGAGATTGCTTTGATAGCCCAGAGTGGGTGGTCATGCTGTAGTAAGTGAAGCCAGCAAACAATGAGGAGAACTTAGCTCTGGCTTTAATATCAGGTCAGACGCATGGTCTGTGGATTCTATAACACTTTCAGGCGATCTTCAGAATCAAACTATTTTCTTATCCACATTAACATTTGATTTGCCCCTCATTGGTGCGTTATGCAAAAATCATGGTGTATAAGACCATTAGACTCTGGATTGGAAAGGTAGGACAGGATTCAAGGTCCTTAACTAGCAGGCGGCTAATCCCAGTTTAAGCACTGATGGGAAAGACCACCAAGCACTGTTGGTTGTGGCCCAATCCACCATTCCTCAAACAGAACTAAGCAAAACTCCAAACTACCAGGTATTAGTTTGAATCACAGCAGTGATCCCACACCATCCAAAGTCACTCATATGAAGAGGAAAAACAAACTATCCAGGGCCATGAGAGGGCTATCAATGGAGGGAGGGGCCTCAAGTTTGATCCCCTGAGTGCTGTAGCCCCAAGTACCACCTGCTTGAGCACTAAACTCGCAGGACCACATGGCCAGGCTGAGTCTTGATGGAAGTGGCTTCCCACTCAGTAATGCCCTCAGAAAAGAAAAGAAAAATTATTCTGCCAGTTTCATTTAAGAGTGACCTGAGAGAAATGGTGGAAATGAATGATTAATCTAATCAAATATCTGCCCTTTGGGTGAAACACACACACACATGGATATATCTATCTATCTATCTATAGATATGCATATATATATTCAGAGTGATGAAGTACAAAGTAGCTTTGTTGCATTCTGATGTATGATGGTCACCTTGAGTAAAATCCCTTGGTTGTTCTAGTTGATAGTTATACCATGTACTTTTTGCTTCTGGATACTTCTGAGCAAGGATCACTGACCCCAAAGCAAAGGCAGCTTCCTTTTCAGGCGGATGCTGTATGTGGTGGACGAACTAGATCCTAGTCCTTATCTGAGATGGGTGGTAGCAGCCAAGGATGATGCCAACTTACAGGGAATGTGACTCTGTAAGAGACTGGCCTTTCCCAGGGATATCAGTTTCAGGAGGCTGGCAGGATGTGGAAGGAAAGCAATCTCAGCTGCCTTACCTTACTCTAGACAGGCCCCCTGCACCGTCACATGGGATTTTCATGGGAGCCAGGCAGAAGACAAACCTCTCCGTCTCCTTGCCCACCACCCCACTTCTCGCCAAGTTGCCAAGGCTGGCTTACGTTATCTCTAATTGGAGAAAAGTTGCTTGTTTGAGAAGCCTGTGCGGCGGGGGGTGGGTAGTGTTTGCCCAAGCACAGACCCATCTCTCCGCTGTGTGTGGATTCAGAAGCGATTAGAATGTTGTTCTCAAATGAAATAGAGCTATCACGATTTCTTAGTTTTCTACCTGAGGCCTGAGGAGTGACCTGATGGATGTCAGGTAATTTGTAAGTGGCATATTTGGTCTCCTACTCTGTCCTCAGCATTACCTTGCGGTTATAGACTGGTGTTCCCAAGGAAACTGATGGAAATGCTAAAGTTTTTGGGCAACTCATTGCAGGCTCACAGAGACACCTGTAATGGAGCAAAAGAGGCCAGACTGCAAAAGATTCTGAAGTCTATATACCAATACCTATTTTTTTTTCTTTTTGGGTCACACCTGGCAATGCTTAGGGGTTACTCCTGGCTTTGTACTAAGGAATAACTCCTGGCCATGTTCATGGAACCATATGGGATGCTGGGAATCAAACCCAGGTCAGCTGAGTGCAAGGCAAATGCCATATCCGCTGTGCTATCACTCCAGTCCCCAGTAAATGGTTTTTATGTGAAGGGCTCAATATATTGGATTGAGATGTTTTGGCCTCTAGTGAAAGTTTTGTATGATGCTAACATCTTAAAAATGTACCTGCCGTTATTTGAACTTAACCAGATGACCTCAGAGACACATGTCTGTCATGTGTGAGACCCCCAGCACCACCGAAAGAACATACAAATAAAAGAAAATAGGACAAGTATTAGCAAAAGCCTTATACCTTGCTACAACAGTGCTGTCTCCTGCAGACATAGGTATTCTCCAGTGTTGAGCATAAACCATTGCCTGTAAGATCTTTTGAGCAAATATTTTGACATTGTATAAACTAATGTTTTTCCTCTCTCCCCGGTGTCTCCCAACATCTGCCCTTTTCTGTTGTTCTTGCAGTTGGTTAGTCTGCTGCTGATTGGGATTGCTGCATGGGGCATTGGCTTCGGGCTGATTTCCAGTCTCCGGGTGGTCGGCGTGGTCATCGCAGTGGGCATCTTCCTGTTCCTGATTGCACTCGTCGGGCTAATTGGGGCCGTGAAGCACCATCAAGTGTTGCTGTTTTTTGTATCCTTTTTTTTTAAATCACAGAAATTTTGTCTCAGTTGGGTTTATTATTGTCATTGATTGCACTTTTGCTCAGAACAACTAGACAAAAACATTGAACAATTTCCTGTTAGCCCAGGTCAGCTCCATGTTATCTGTTCAGCCAACATCAGGAACATTTTTTGTTTGTTTGTTTGTTTGTTTGTTTTTGCTTTGGGGCCAGACCTGGCCGTGCTCAGGGTTTGCTCATGACTCTACTCAGAAATCACTCCTGGCGATGCTTGGGGGACATTAATGGATGGATCCTGGGGGTAGAATGAGGGTCTGCTATGGTCAAAGCAAGAGCCTTATTCCACTGTACTTTCCCTCTGGTTCAACATCAGGAACATTTTTACAGAGTGAAGCTGTTGTATGTTTACATATTCCCACACTGTCCTTGTCACACCGCAAAGAATGAGTCTCTGAGTTCCTTTATTATAAATTCAGAGTTTCACTGAACTGATTTAATAACATGTGGACTCCTGCCAAGAGTCATTAACACTAGATTGATAATATCAGAGTGATTGTTTTTAGACTTAATTTAAGAAAGCTTAATTTCTATCTTGTATTTGTAAAATTTTTAGTTTTATCAATGTACTTGTAATAGGTCAGTTTTTTAGTTAAGTAATTCCCATTATAATTTTCCTATAGAAGTGTATACCTACATATATAGTAGTATATTATCAAAATAATTGTACTTACTTTTTGGGGAACTCTAAGTGCTATTTATTTTTTTCCTGGTGCATTTTCTAGTACATTCTAATGTTACCAGCACCACTGTTTTATGTCATTTTAAGAGTGTCCTTAACTTTAATTCTCAGTACATGATTATTCTCTTACTTGTATTTATTGTTCAGTTTTCTGTATCGTGTGCTTGTTTAGCCCTGAATGAGGAGCAACAGGTAAGCAAGAACATTTCCCTTATACTTTATTATACCTCATTGAATGTGTGCATTTGTTTAGCAGGGGTGATGACTTGTGAAAGTGACAAATGATTGGAATATAAAATATTCCTGTTGCCATGTCATTCTTCACAGCTAATTTCTTCTGCTCCAGCTGCTCTAGTGGACAGATTTAAATCCTAAAATTCCATCAGGGTTTGTTATTTTGGGTATCCTTTAAAAGCAGTTGTGAAGAACATCTGACCTAAAGATCACATAAACCTGCTAAAAATGATGTAATCTTATTCTGGTGCATGATGGGACTGACACATATACTTCTCATTGGCTGTCCACAGTCTATCTGCCTGTGTTGTATTTTATGGCCCTTAAATGATGTTATAAGTATCCAAATGGTTCTTGGCAGAAAATAGCATCTCACCCATGCTTTTTTTTTTTTCTTTTTGGGTCACACCCGGCGATGCATAGGGCTTATTCCTGGCTCTGCACTCAGGAATTACCCCTGGTGATACTCAGGGGACCATATGGGATTCTGGGAATCGAAACGGGTTGGCCACGTGCAAGGCAAATGCCCTACCTGCTGTGCTAGCTGTGCTATCGCTCCAGCCCCCCACCCATGCTTTTAAGATTTTTTCTTTCACTAGATAAAAAGTGCTGCTGCTGAAAGATACCCCACCCGATTTTTTTTAATGTCTTTTTTGTTTGTTTTTGTTTTGGGGCCACACCAGATAGTGCTTAGAGCTTATTCCTAGTTCTGTTCTCAAAGATCTCTCCTGGCAGTGCTTGGGAACTATATGGGGTGCCAGGAATTGAACCTTTTTAGGGTGTGTGCAAGGCAAGCACCTTCAGGCAGAAGTCTCTCCAACCTGCAACCCCCAACATACAATGCAACATTTGCTCCATAGTATTTGTGGCTTCAGTCTAGAAATTACTGTTTTCAAGCTCTAATTTGTGGAGCATTATGATTCTCACTGTTGGAATAATGGAACTGTTGTTACACTCAGAAATCTGCCCTTGAACCAGGTGCTTCTTTTAAAAGCATGAATTGGTAAAGAGTTTTTCTTTATAGGTTAAAAGCACTACTTTGATTTTTCATCGCAAATTGAGATATAATCCTTCCAAAAGTTTTAATGTCTTATAAAGAATGCACTCACTACTAAAAGTTGCCGGCTCTCACATTATATGTTTTATTTGGGGTGGCATATTTTAATGTACATGTTAAACGTATTTGTTAGGGTCAGCTTCTGGAGGTTGGATGGAACAATACAGCAAGTGCTCAAGATGATCTCCAGAGAAATTTGAACTGCTGCGGATTTCGGAGTTTTAACCCGAATGACACCTGCCCAGCTGTAAGTACAAAGTGTAAATCATTATTTGAAGATATATGGCTTCAAATGAGAAATTTTGAACCTGGAGGAACTTGACTTTTAGTTTCATTGACAATGTGCTCTATTATCATATTGGCTTGTTCTCAAATAGCTACATCTTCCAAATATTCCAGGACACAGCTCTGGACCGAAAAATGATTTTGTTTCTTTTCCCTTAATTTCTCCTCATTGAACGCCTGAAAATACTGTATCAGAACAGAGTCTGTGTGTGTGTGTGGGGAAGCAGATCAATTTAATTAAATTAATTAATTAATTAATTAATTTGCTTTTTGGGTCACACCCGGTGAAGCACAAAGGTTACTCCTGGTTTGGCACTTAGGAATTACCCCTAGTGGTGCTCAGGGGACCATATAGGATGCTGAGAATTGAACCCTGAGTTGGCCGCGTGCAAGGCAAATGCCCTATGCTGTGCTATTGCTCCAGCCCCCAACAGATCAATTTTAGAGATTCAAAGGATGTGAATATGAATATTTTGCCTTTTGGTAGATGAGAGCAGTCTATACTGACGTGGGTTTCTTAACCGGTAACTACCCCCTGATGGAGGCCACAAGGAACTAACTTCATTCTGCTTCCCCATCACTACTTTATGTCCCTCTTTTTTGGGACTCCGAATGATTTTGTTGCTCCTGGACTGATAAATAATCTCCAGTTCCAGTCTTACCCTCTGAAAAGGTGAATTTGAAGCTTTACTCCCCTAGAGAGTTCGCCCCTCTCTGTATGTGGGGGAAACTCCTATTGCTGTCTCTATCTTTGAGCCCTGAGCTAGATGTCCCAGCATGAGGCCTCTTGTGTGGGATTCTTTCCTCAAAGGGGGTCTAAATTAGTTTTGGAGTAATTTTGTGTGTTAAAGCAGTAACCATTTATGGTGCATTATCAGTCTTTGTGGATCAGGAGTATGATTGTGACTTTGCTGGATCCTCTGCTCAGGAATTCACCAAGATGAAATCACGGTGTTGACCAGGGCTATAGTTTCAGCTAAGGAGTCTTCTTTGAGCTTACTGGTTGTTGATAAAAGTGAGTTTCTTGTAGGAGGGAAGTCCTGTGTTTTTTGCACATGTCTCAGCACCAAGAGGCTGCTCTCAAATTATATGAATCATTTCATTATGTAATAGCATCAAAGTGAGCATAAGAATTTCTCCATTCTGCTAGAGTGTTACTTAATGTATTTTATTTATTTATTTATTTTTGGGTCACCCCTTGTGATGCACAAGGGTTAACTCCTAGCTCTGCAATCAGGAATTACTCCTGGAGGTGCTCAGGGGACCATATGGGATGCTGGGAATCGAAACTGGGTCAGCCGCGTGCAAGGCAAACGCCCTACCCGCTGTGCTATCACTCCAGCCCCCTAGAGTGTTACCTAATGTAACTTGGAAGTGATCATCTCATCATGTTCATGAACCCCATCTGCACTCAAATGGCATTATTCAGACCAGGGAATCTCAGGAGTCAGATTACCAGGGGCAGAGGGAGAAAGAAATGAGTGGAAAGTTAGTGTGTTTTCTTCTAGTGTGCCAGGATTTGAACCCATAAATGCCCAGCATACACTTGCGCAGTAAGTCTCATCCCTGACGAGTGAAGACTAATTTCTATGTGGGTGCAGTTTTTATCTTTGCTTTCTGGATATACTCTGAAGTGACATTTGTTTTCTTTGATTGTTGCAGAGTTGTTTTAAAAGCAGCCAGCAATGCTCTCCATGTGCTCCGATAATAGGAAAATACGCTGGGGAAGTTTTGAGATTTGTTGGTGGCATTGGCCTCTTCTTTAGCTTCACAGAGGTAAGTGCAGCTATCACAGCAGTATATCCCTTGTCATAGGAATTCCTATTTAATATCACAAGAAGGCATGATATTTTATCTTAGGATGGCATCTTATATGGCATCTTGTATGGATGGTATATAATTAAATATATATATAATATCTTATGTTGGCTATACATATTGGCTATACAATTAATTATAGGCATGTATTAATTAACTAAATGTATTTAATTATATAATTGCCATATATAAATATATATTTTATATCTATAATGTATATGATGATGCAGTAAAATAAGGTGATATAACCATATAGTACTGTTTAGTGAGATTTTATGCAGGAGACTTCAGATCAGTAATAGAAACTCAGAAACATCGTAGTATTTGTTTTTGTTTGCTTTTTTCTTTTTGGGTCACACCCAGCGGTGCTCAGGGGTTACTCCTGTTTCTGCACTCAGGAATTACACTCCTGGTGGTGTGAGCGTATGGGAATCAAACCTGGGTTGGCTTATACAAGGAAAACACCCGACCTGCTGTACTATCACTCCAGCCCTTGTAGTATTTATATATCTGAAGTCAGCATGATCATTTAATCTCTTTGACATTTAACTTTGCCATCAGTATGTTCTAATAATCTCATGGTCTTCCTTGCATGCGTTTTTTTAATTTCTATCCTTTTATGCATTTTCTCTAGAATATATCTATAGAAGTAACATGGATGGTTTTTATTGTTGTTGGAGCACATGCAGTTTGTGCAGGTTTGCAGGAGGACCTGGGTTGCAGACTCATGCCATGATGCCCTTAGAACTGCCAGGAGTGATCTCTTGGCACCAAGCCAGGAGTAACTCTAATGTACCACTGGGTGTGGCTCGAAATAACAACTATATATAAACTCAGGGACCAGGGATATAGCTCAGTGATAAAACAGACCTTTTTTGTGCCTGAGACCCTGGGCCCAGCCTCCAGTGTTACAAAGAGAGAAGAAAGAGAGGAAGAGAAGATGGGAGGACGTTGAAGAGAATGTCCTTATCTTCAGTTTCTAAAGTGTTCTTTCATGCAAACATGCTCTATATTTTATGTATTGTCTCCTTTTGGAACTTAGCTAGAGAGTTTATCTAGCCTGATATATTGGGGACAGTAATTTTTTAATTAATTTTTTTTTTATTTTTTAATGAATCACTGTGAGGTACAGTTACAGACTTACAAACTTTAGTGCTTACGTTTCAGTCATACAATGATCAAGTACCATTGTTCACCAGTGCCCATTCTCCACCAACAATGTTCCCAGTATCCCTCTACCCACCTCCCCTCCCCTTTCCCCCCCCTCCCTGGGCAGACACATTCCCTTTTATTCTCTCTCTCCTTTTGGGTGTTGTGGTTTGCGATACAGGTATTGAGTGGCCATCATGTTCAGTCTATAATCTACTTTCAGCACGCATCTTCCATCCTGAGCGAGCCTCCCAAGTATTCTTTACTTGGTGGGACCTGTGGTGGTGGAAAATGGGCACTGGTGGCGGGATGGGTAGTTGATCATTGTATAACAGAAACCCAAGTACAAAAATGTGTAAGTCCACAACTATACCTCATGGGGTTTCACTAATAAAAATTAAAAAATAAAAAAATAAAAATAAAATAAAATTTAAAAAAAGAAGGAAAGAAGATATGGATGTGAAGTAACAGAAACAAGGAAGTAGGAGGAGCCTGTGACATTGCTGGAGGGGAGATAACACTAGTATTGAGATTGCAGTTGGAACTTTTTGTACCTGAAATTATATTATAGACATGTTTGTGAATCATGGTGGCAAACTTTTTTTCCAAATGTTTTCATTTGAAAACGCAGCTCAGAAAGCTATAGGCTTTTAAGAGCGTTTAATAGGAAAGAAAGAATTACCACTCAAGTTTAAGAACAAAGAGGCGGGTATGGAACGGCAGATTTAGATGTGCCTTTTGTATGTTCTTTAGAAAAATATTAATGCTCGCACATTTTGACAATTGGTTTGAAGATAGTTTGAAAGAAGATGTTTATTTTAAAAATATTTGTGTTTTATTTTGTGGCAACATTTGTGATTGAAAAGCCCTCAGCCCTCCCCGCCCCAAGGGACCCAGCCCCTGCAGCCAAAAACCTCCAGAACCCAGTCACCAAGCTCAAGGCCACTCCCCATGCACTCAGGCTGAACCTCAGGTATGAGTGAACATATTCCTGGACCATGCAGCCATAAATTCCCTACCATTTCTCCATAAATACCATGCCACATTTGATGGGGTTCAAATGGTAGACGATTTGCTCAAAGTGGGCC
>JAOXYA010096618.1:0-10961 GCA_028565675.1 Sorex palustris
CCCACCCCTGACCCTCCCTCTCCCTGGCGCTTCCAGACTGACGCGGAAAGGCACGCGGCTGCGCAATGTCGCGGCCAGCGGCCTGTGGCAGCGTTTCCAGCGGCACCTGGAGGGGCTGCAGCCGTGGAAGGACCTGGCCCAGAAGCTCCTGGACGTCACGGCCAGCCTGCCTGACCAGGCCTCCATTCACACCTTCCTGCCCCAGATCGAGGTAACCAGGGCCACCTTCCGTTCCCACTACAGCTGTGGGTCTCAGTGCCTGGAACCTGCATTGCCTTCCCAGTGCCCCCTGCCCTGCAGGCCTGGGCAGCAGGCATTGGGCCATCACCCACCAACAGATCGCACGTGACAAGCGACGGAATTAACCGAAAACTTGGGGGCTCCGATTCGGCCCTTCCCACAGCTGAAAAGCGTTGTCATCCACATCCCGGCTGTGTCCACTCTGAGTCTTGCCTCCTGGCCACACTGCCGGGCACGCCTCGGCCCGCAGCAAGCAGCATCTCATGCAGGACGCACCTGCGTGGGGCCAGGGGCTCTCCCCACCCGCCATGCCCACCAGGGAGGCAAATGTTTTTTTGCACAGAAACCCTTGGCCAAGCTGCTGCCACCCCATTGGGCAGATCCGGTCACATGACCGCCATCAGCCAATCACTGGCTAAGCACGCTAGGCTCACCTGATCCAAGGCCCCTGTTCTTGCCACCGCTTGCTATGGGGCACAAACCACTGAGCGGCCCTGTTGCCACGTTTTGCACCATAATTTCCGGTCAGCAGTGCGCACCGTGCAGAATCCTCGCCGCCACCCGCACGCCCCATTTTGCAGAGGTGCAAAGAGGCCCTACTGCAGAGAAGGCGACTCTGCACCGCGCCCAGATTTCTCAGCTGCAGGTCGGGGCGGGGGAGGCAGGCTCCGAGCGTTGCTGAATGCTCAGGCCCTTCACCCGGTCCACGGAAGGAAGGCCAGAGCCGGCCATCACCAGGCCCCCTGCCCGGTGGGACAGTGCACCCCTACCCCGCACTGCTGAGGCTGGCCCGGAGCTTTGGGGCAGGCGGGGAGTGGAGTCAGGGTCAACTTTCTGGAGGAGCTGGCGCTGGGCTGCACAGCTCAAACCGCCCATTGCATGATCCCACTGGGTCCCCTGTGGGCCTGGTGAGCCCCTGCACATGGCCCCATTCAGGTGTCACCTCCTCCGAGGAGCCTCCGGAATGCCTCCCTGATTGTGCTCTCAGAGGCCTTTATCCCCCAGAGTCTCCAATACTGCCTGGGTGGGGAGGGAGTTAGTGCTGCTGATGGTGGTCCCTGGGGACCCTGGAGTAGGGGATCAGACCCATCTGTTGGGGTTCACCGCGAGGTTGAAGGTCAGTGCTGGGTGGCAGCCACTGGTCAGTGTCTTTGACTACAGTGGGCGAGGCAGAGGTGGGCCAGGGTGGGTGGCAGAGGGCAGGGAGACAAGCGGACCCTGCACAAACTTCCGGGCTCGGCAGGCAGTGCCGGTGAGGGAGGAACCCAGCTGCGTTGCCCCCTTGCTGCGCCCCAGACATGGCACTGAGAGCCCAAGACTGCTGGCTGGGGGCTCAGGGCGCCTTGTCACCCACAGGCCAGCCTGGCCGAGAGCTGCTACTTGAAGGAGCGGCTGCTGATGCTGCCACTGCAGGCTGAGCTACTGGACAGCGTGTTCGGCCAGGAGCGAGCCAGAGCCCTGCTGGAGCACGCGACCAGCTCCATGCGGGACCGAGACCTGCTGCACAACAGTCTCCTGCAGAGGAAGAGTAAACTGCAGGTGAGGGGCGCCCCGCCCAGGATACTGGGCTCTGCCTGCCTATCCCAGCTGCGCCCCCTCCTGGAGAAGCTGGGCCCTGCCTCCCTCTCTCAGCTGTGCCCCCTCCTGGCGAGACTGAGCCCTGCCGGCCTGCCTCAACTGTGCCCCCTCCTGGAAAGGCTGAGCCCTGCATTCCTGCCTCAGTTGTGCCCCCTTCTATCGAGGGCTGGGCCCAGCATGCCTGCCTCAGCTGCGCCCCCTCCTGGCGAGACTGGGCCCTGCCTGCCTGCCTCAACTGCGCCCCCTCCTGGAGAGGCTGGGCCCTGCATTCCTGCCTCAGCTGCGCCCCCTTCTGGAGAGGCTGGGCCCTGAACTCCCTGGCTCAGCTACGCCCCCTCCTGGAGAAGCTGGCCCCTGCATACTTGCCTCAGCTGCGCCCCCTCCTGGCGAGACTGGCCCTGCATACCTGCCCCAACTGTGCCCCCTTCTGGAGAGGCTACCCCTGCCTGTCTGCCTCAGCTGCGCCCCCTCCTGGAGAGGCTGGGCCCTGCATTCCTGCCTCAGCTGTGCCCTCTCCCAGCAAGGCTGGGTCCTACATGCCTGATCCAGCTACTCCCCCCCTGTCAAAGCTGGGTCCTACATGCTTGACTCAGCTGTGCCCCCTCCTGGCAAAGTTGGATTCTGTTTGCCTGATTCAGCTGTGCCCTGTCCTAGTGAGACTGGGCCCTGCACTCCCTGGCTCAGCTGCGCCCCCTCCTGGCGAGGCTGGACCCTGCGCCCCAGTTTCAGCTCCTTGTCTCAGCACTGTGGGGACCTGCCAGCACTCCTGACCTCTGCAGACTGAGTGGGACTCCTGTGTACTTTCTAGCTGCTCTCCTAGATTGGTGCTCCATCGTTGGGGCTGTCACGAGGCCAGGGGTTTGCTGTGGGTGTATCCTACCTGGGAGCACATCAGATCTGAGTGTCTAAGGCCTAGGGGTCACTGGAGGGCTTTAGGGAAGAGGGTCTCCATTGCACGACTCAGCTCTGCCCTTGTGGCTTGAAAGCATGAAGGGACGAGGCCATGTCTCAATAAAACTTTATTCACAGGACTGGTATTGGGTAGGGATTTTGGAAGTAGCATGGAAGCCCCTGTTCTAGAAGCCAGAACAACTGTTCTGTGAGGACACTGATTCAGCCTTCTCCAGGGTTCCAGGAGGCCTGCCTGGAGGAGGTGGTGCCTAAGTGTGAGCTGACCAGGAGTTAGCAAGGAGAGAGCAGTTGGGTGTGAGTGTTGGGGTGTGCAGTTGGGCGTCCGTGCAGAGAGCTCATCTGTGTGCGGCCCGTGTGTCTCTGCAGACTTTGCTTGCTCAGCACGAAGATTTTGCAGCTGCTTTCCAGTCCCTGAAGGAGAAGTTTCTGGACCTCCAAGCCAGGATCCAAGCCAATGAGGGGCTTCAGCGGGACCTTCCTGGGAAGCAGATCCAACTTTTGAAGTTGCAGGTAAGGGGGACTGTGAGGTCCGGGTTGCCTAGAGACAAAGGCCCGCTCTGGAACAGCCCGCTGGGCAGCACCAGTCCAGGGACTGCTCTGCTCCCTTGGTTCCTGGCCTCATCCCCGCAGCCTCTGCCCAGGGACTGAGCTCTGCCCGGGGAGGCTGCTCAGCCTCACACCCGCCGCATGAACCTACCCAGCTCTCAGATCAGACTCTGCCCTGCCCTGTGGCTGTGCTGTGTGTCCCCTGCCTCATTCTGCTCACATTGTCCAGCTTCCCCTCGAGGCCAGAAGCCTCCATCCCGACTGGGGGCGTGTCGTCCTGTAGGCAGTGCCAGGCCCTCGAGACCGCATGGCCTGGGCCCGTGCATGGCAGGATGGACAAAGAGGCCGCTGTGGACTGTCCCCTGGAGCACAGGGCCCACCCATGAGGTTACAAGTACCCAAATGCCATAAATGTGGGTCCGGGACATAGGAGAGCAGTCAGGGTGCAGGCTTGCCCCTGGCTGGGGTTCGAGTCCTGACACCACGTGGTCCCTCGAGTCTTGTTGAGTGAAGCCCTGGAGGCCCCCAGCTCTGCCAGGTGGGGCCTGGATCTTCCTGGCACTGCAGGGTCCCGTCCACACCACATCCTCAGGCCTTTGCACGGCCTGGTTGGCCAAGAATCCCCAATGGGGCCCCCAGATCTGCTGAGCACTGCTTGGGAGCCCTCCAAGAACGAGCACTTGGCAATGCCTGCGGCCTGGAGAAGGGGCCTGCCGCCCTGCTGATGCACACGAGGCAACGGGGACCTGCCCAGAGCAGCTCGGGTGTCACGGGTGGGGGTGGGACTGACCGGGGTGTGACCGCTGGGTCAGGGCGTTCCGCCTTCCCAGAGTGATCCTCCTGCCCCAGGGTGATCGACCTCCACCATGAGAGCCAGGAAGGACCCTGAACCCTCACTCCTCCCTGAGGGACAGGGTGGACCTGTCCCCTCACTCCCTTGTGCACCGCAGGGGCTGTGGGAGGAGGCGTTGGACCTGTGGGCGCAGCTGGAGGCCACCGGACCCTTCATCCAGGGGAACCGCCAGCACCAGCACCAGATGGACCAACTGTCCATTGACCTCCAGGCCCTGCAGAGATCTCTGGAGGTAGGCTCGGCCCTCTGCCACGAGTCCTCCTCTTTCTCCTGCCCCCCCCCCCCAGCAGTTGAGTTGGAGAGGGTCGGGTGTGTCACCGAGCCCCATTGGGCTGAGGGTGGAAGTTGCAGGAACAGGAAGCCTGGTCTCTGCGCCCCTACCCTCGCTTGGGTGCCCTTCTCAGGGCGGGTGGGTCCTGAACAGGCGTTTCTCAGGAGCCGAGGCCGCGGGGGTCCCAGCGTTGCGGGTCCACGCAGGTCCAGCCCCGGCCTCCTCCGCAGCGCCCCCTGGTGGCCGCCTTCTGCGGTCTGTCTGCACTGGACTGATTGCACCTGCGAGCAGAGATTGGAAACTGGAGGCTCCTTCCAATCTGGCCTGAGAACACGGGCCCGCTCCAGCCCTCCCTCCATCACACACGCACGCACGCATGCACACATTCATGTGTGCGCCTGCAGATTTGGAGGGAGGCCCGGGTCTTCTCACGAATCAAGGGCTTGGGACTGCAGCACTGACTTTCGGCCTCAAGCCAGCCTGGTCTAAGAGTTTCCCAGCCTCCAAGGTGGAGCGAGGGGGAGGCCGGGATCTGGGTTCCAGTCCTGACACCACATAGGGGCCCCTGAGCCTGCCAGGAGGAATTCCGAGTTCAGAGCCAGGGGTAACCCCTGAGGCTCACCAGCTGTGCCTCCGATAGAAATAAATAAATAGATAAATATTTCCCCACCTACCAGCTGCCTGCTAACAATTTTCCCTGAACTCCCCAGGGCAATCCTTAAATTTATAGGTAGAGTAAGTCCCCCACACATGGACCGGAGTCATAGTACAACGGGTTAAGGCGTTTGCCGACCTGGGTTCGATCCCCGGCATCCCATATGGTCCCCCAAGCACTGCCAGGAGTAATTCCTGAGTGCAGAGCCAGGAATAACCCCTGAGCATTGCTTGGTGTGACCCAAAAAGCAAAAAAAAAAAAAAAAAAAAAAAATTAAATAAAATAAGACAGAGTAGAAAGAGCTAGCAGCATTAATTATAATACCTTCTTTTGTCTGTGTGTGTGGCCACACCCAGTGGTGTGAGGTTTTCTCTTTGGGGGGTGGCAGGTGTTGCATCCAGCAGTGCTCAGAGGCTACTCCTGACCCAGTGCTTGGGAGTCTCTCCAGATGGTGCTCTGGGGCCACTGTGGTGCCAGCCAGGGACTGAGCCCGGGTCTCCCACATGCCCTGGAGCTAGTTCTCTGGCCTCTTAGGTGGGATTTCTAGCTGAGAAAGTGTAGCACAGTTGGGCCTGGGAAAAGCTGCCCTGCACCATCAGGAGTGAATTGGAGAGAGGAGCAAGTCTGGAGGCAGAATAACCCACCAGGAGACGCGTTGGCTGGTGGGGTGAGTTACGCTGTGATGCTGAAATAGAATTACACTGCCGGGCTGTGTGGAAAGGGTAAGAAGTGTGTCGGGGGGAGGTACTGACTCGGCTCAGCCCGGGAGAATGCACGGACTTGGCAGTGGAGGAAGCAGCTGGAGACTGACACTGGACTGGCAAACCCTTGACTGACACCAGGGGAATTTTATTTCAAAACACTAAAGGGTTTGTTGACTGCTTGGGGTCTCCAGGTTGTAGACCAGAGAACTAGCTGTCCAAGAGGCGAACTCTTCTATCCTAGATGTTCCTGGTCCTTAGCTGGCGAGCCTGGGCGAAAGAATCTAGCCCCAAAACAAACAAACAAACAAACAAAAAAAATCTCCATGCAGGGGCCTTGGGTGAGGCAGTGAGTGCAAGCAGGTGCACGGGGCAGCAGAGGTAGCAGAGGCATGTGGTCAGGGCAGGCAGGCGGACGCCTGAGCTCTGAGCCGACACGCTCAGTCTGGGGTCTTACCTCTGCCCCCCCGAACTGTTCTTGGCCTCAGTTTCCCATCTCTAAGGATGCAGGCCCGTTCCTCTCCCACCATGATGAGTCCAGCAGAACCAAGGGCAGGACCTGCCCGGCCAGAGAGGAGGAAGCACGTGGGGAGCTTTCCGTGTCTTCCGGGCCGGTTCCTGGCGCTGGAGCCGAGGTGCAGGTAGACGTGGCCCTGACCCTGACCAGGTGCCGAGTCCCTCGCTGTGAAGAGGGATCTGCGCCCTTGCAGGTCTGCGAGTGCATCTGCGCTCTCTCAGAACACCCACCAACAGCGCCATACCGGCTCGACCCTCTCGGCACGGCACATGGCATCTTGGGGCTGGAGCGATAGCACAGCGGGGAGGGCGTTTGCCTTGCATGTGGCCAACCTGGGTTCGAGTCCCAGCATCCCATAGGGTCCCCAAAGCACCACCAGGAGTAATTCCTGGGTGCAGAGCCAGGAGGAACCCCTGTGCATTGCCAGGTGTGACCCAAAAAGCAAAAAAAAAAAAAAAAGTGGCGTCTTGTCTCTGAAGCACATAAGTGCTTCTCGATTCAGCTCTCAGAAGTGTCACTTTGGCAGATTATAATATTTTTTTAATTTTTTGGGGGGGTCACATCCAGCATTGCACAGGGGTTACTCCTGGCTCATGCACTCAGGAATTACTCCTGGTGGTGCTCAGGGGAGACCATATGGGATGCTGGGAATCGAACCTGGGTCGGCCGCGTGCAAGGCAAACGCCCTACCCGCTGTGCTCTTGCTCCCGCCCCAGATTATAATCTTTAAGTGGTTCCCATGTGCCTGTCCTACAAACGTGGGCACAAGATCTCTTTCTCCGGTCCCCTTTCCTTTACTGTTGCTCTGTTCAAGTTCAAGCCCCCCCAGCCCTACTCGCTGGACCATCCCTCCCGCCCCTCAATGATATCTTTGCTTCAGAGATTTCCTTTTTCCATAAGGGTTGGCAGCTGTTGATGTTTACTTTCCTGACAGGTATTTCAGGCAGTCTGAACTTTGACGAGGAGGGCACTGACTCTGCGGAAGAAGAAGGAAAACGGTTCAGATCTCACCCACCCAGTTTGGAGGCTGAGACGCTCTCATCTGGGCCCAGCCGGCTGTCCATCACAGTACGTAGGTCTGGACCGTCTCCGGAGTTGAGTGAGAGCTGCCATCTTAGGGTTCGGTTAGGACCAAGGGAGTTACTTGCCAAACATCCCTTTGGCATTACGTACCATTGCTAACTTAGGTGCTTCGCCAAAAGATTTCAGCTCAGATATTTTTTTTTTTTGCTTTTTGGGTCACACCCGGCGATGCTCAGGGGTTACTCCTGGCTCATGCACTCAGGAATTGCTCCTGGAGGTGCTTGGGAGACCATATGGGATGCTGGGAATTGAACCCGGGTCGGCCGCGTGCAAGGCAAACACCCTCCCCGCTGTGCTATTACTCCAGCCCCCTGATCGAGCTTTTTGGTCTTATTTTTCTTTTTTGGGTCACACTTGGCGATGCACAGGGGTTACTCCTGGCTCTACACTCAGGAACTACTCCTGACGGTGCTCAGGGGACCCTAAGGGATTCTGGGAATCGAACCTGGGTCGGTCGAGTACAAGGCGAACGCCTTACCCGCTGTGCTATCGCTCTAGCCCTGCTTTTTGAAATTTCCCCAAGACTGTTTGCAGAAGTTACTTGCGGTCTCACAATGCCCTCTGACCTCCTGGCCAACGCCAGCCTGGAGGTGGGTATCCACAGAAGGTGGGGGACGCCACCAGCACAGTCACAGACACCATGGCACCAAGAAAGCAGAAGTGGGGAGGGTAAAGGCACCGGGGCATGGCACAGCGGGGACGGGGACCCTGTGTCTCCATGACCTCGTCAGCTCTCTGCGGCAGACAGGGACAGATGAGATACCGGCCTTCGCACAACTGGCCCCTGGACAGATGAACAGATGGAACAAGGCAAATGCCACGTTCCCCTCTGGTTCCAGGAGAATACACTGAGAACCAATTTGTCAAGAGAGAAAAAACATGAGTGATAGAGCAGACAGCTCTGTCACTGTCAGGGGGAGACTGTGCTCACGCGCCACCCTCAGACAGGAAGTGCAGCTGGCCTGGGGGACAGTGGACTCGGGCAGCCAGGGACCATCACCAAACCCAAAGATGTCCCAAGCATTTGCATTTTCAATACCAAGTTTTCCTGCCTGCCAACAATTCAAAGTACCAGAGAGCAAAGTTTTCAGCCGGAAGACGGTTACAAGAAGATGCTGGGAAAATTCCCTCTATGTTCAGAAGTTAAGGACACCATTCCAGGCAACTCGGAGACTAAAGAATAAGCGGGGGGGAGGGGGAGAATGGGGGACTGGAGTGGGGAGGGCGTCTGCCTTGCACGCGGCCGACCCGGGTTCAATTCCCAGCATCCCAGATGGTCCCCCAAGCTCCACCAGGAGTGATTCCTGAGTGCAGAGCCAGGAGGAACCCCTGAGCATTGTGAGGCCGCAAGTAACTTCTCAGCTTCCTGTGGGTTCCCCCTGCACCCCGGGAGATGCTCACACCTGCCCTCAGCCCTGCACACCTGCCCATTCGGGACGTCCTGTGTTGATGGGTCCATCACACCGTCCATGTTTCGGGGCCCGGCTGTGTGCACGGCACGGGTGTGCTGGGGTGAGGCCAGCGGCAGCTGTCAGCCTTCCCCGGGACAGAGCCGGCGTCCCCATGTCCCTGTACAGCCACCGTTGGCTTCTCTGCTTACTGTGCTGGAAACTCAGGGTGCCCCATCCCGCGCATGCCGGGGGCAGGTGTCCCCCGCGCCCTAGCCTAGAAGATCAGGGCGGGGGGGCAGACGTCGGAGCCGCAGGTCCGGGCGTCCTGGGCATGTGGAAGGAAGGAGTTCTGGGCCCGAACGATCCCGCATCCGGCAAAGGTCCTCGGAGAGCACAGTTCGCCCAAGACCCTTGCCGCCCCGCCTGTGGGGGTGGCCCCCCTACTCAGGCCTTCTCAAAGGTGGGAGGCCAGGGGGCAGAAGGCGGGACACGAGCTCCTGGGCAGCTCCGGCCCCTACCCCACACCGTTACCACACAGGCAAATCCTGGGACGCCGAGCATACTCCACCCCGGGCTGGGACTCAGAGATGGGCGCCCTGCCCTGCCCAGGCGCCAGCCCGAGTCGAGGTGCCTTAGACCTTCAACGCTCTTCAGGAAAACAGCCACTTGTATTTCTATTTCAGTCCCCTTGGGTTTGGGGACCATCCCCGCGGTGTTCATGCTTTACCCCTGCTCGGTCCAGGGGTCGCTCTGGGTGCTGTTTGGGCAACCCCCTGCGCTTCTGGGCACGGAAATCGGGGCTGACCACGCTGAGGCAAGCACGTCCCTGGGTGTGTAGGACCCGCCTGGTCTGCCTGCCTCAGGCTCTGCTTGGCGCAGGCCTGGGGGCATCACGGGCAGGAGGACGGGTCCACTTCTCTCCCTGCGAGGCCTGGAAGGACTCGGGGCACAGCAGGTACCAGTGTCCCCCCACCCCAAGCCCCAGCAGAAACCTGCGGGGCGCTGAGGGACCCAGCGCAGGCCCAAGGGACACTCCGCCTTGGCCACTGAGGTCCCCAGCCAGCTCCCCAAGGTGCCCGGGCGTGGCCTGGTCACCACTCCCTTGCCTTCGCTGCTGTCACCACCCCCCCATGCCCGTGCATCATGTCCTCCTGGGCCTTCTCCATCCCCGCCTCAGTCTGCCCAGGAAAAATGGGCCAGTGGGGCCAGGCGAGCACTTGGGCTTGTCCCTGGAGGAGCAGCCTGTCAGGTGGCGGCCACGGCGGCATTTATTTTCCGTAGAATTTATTAGATTAGAAATTTAGTCAAACAGTCTCGCTACTGCCTCTCTCCAAAGTCACTATCAACAAGGAAAATTGATGCCTTAAAAATAAAAAGAAACTCCGATGCATTAGTCAGGGTGAGGAAGTTTCTGCACAAAAGGTTTGTTCTCCCAGTAAACAGTCACAATGGGATTATAATCAAATTTCTTAATTATTTCTATAAATCTTAGGTAAATAAAAATACACAAAGCCCTTTTTTCAAGAAAGTCACTGTTTGCAAGGGCCTTAGATGAGGGAAGAAGGAACTGGAGGAGCCCTCGTTTGACTGGAAGGTTCTAGAAAGGTCCGGAATGTGCTTCCTCTTCCCAGACTGGTAGCACGAGGGGTGCCTGTGCTGGCCAGAGGCCCAGCACTGCTTCTGATGAGACCCCCGGGGAGCCCCTCCAGGGAGATGGGGAACAGGCCTTTGCTCCCACCTGCTCTGAGCACAGACACACACAGAAGGTTCTGGAATCTCTGCTGGCAGGGGAGGCAGTCGTGGTGGGGGTGGGGGTACGAGGTGTTGACTGTGTGCAGTGAGATGATGGTCACTCGTTTGGTGCAGAGTCCCACCTTGCACATGTGACCTTCCCAGTGGACAGCAGTGGGGCAGCCCAGGAAGGCTCCGATGCTGGAGAAGTCGAGGCTGGATGAAAGGTGGGGGCTACGGGTGCTCTCAGCGGGAAAGCACAGGAAAGATCTAGATGCTTCATGAAAATCATTTAGAGGGTTCCAGCTTCAAAAGGGCTGGAGCGATAGCACAGGGGGTAGGGCATTTGCCTTGTACGCGGCTGGCCCGGCAACCCGAGTTCGATTCCTTCACCCCTCTCAGAGATCCTGGCAAGCTACCGAGAGTATCTCACCCGCACGGCAAAGCCTGGCAAGCTCCCCGTGATGTATTCGATATGCCAAA
>JAOXYA010096628.1:0-10961 GCA_028565675.1 Sorex palustris
TTCTCTCTAGGACTTATTTTGCTTAATAATACACTCGAATTTCACTCACATTACATAATTGTAAACTACATCATTTTGTGTTTCCTTATAGCTGTATAGTACATATGTATATATATACATATATATATTTCTCACAGCTTCTTGATCCATTCAACTGTAGTTGGACATTTAAATATATTTGTTTTCCTGTAACCAATTTCAAGTTCATTTTTCAATGAAGTATTGCATTTAATACCCAAGTAAATACCTTAGTAACATGGCTAATTTGAATTAATTAATTTGAATTAATTTGAATTTTGTCACTTTTCAGTTTAGAAGTAAAGAAGGAGGGAAAATTTGACAGGACTCAACTTGACACATATGGACAATATAGAACTTAAATGTTATTGAAGTTCTTGATTTGTGAAGGATGAAGTAAGTCCAAAATTGCTTTCTTTTCGGTTCTCACCCTCCCTCCAAGTGGGGGGGAGGGCGGCTATCTAGAAGTAGAGTGTACAAAGGCAGAGCAGAATTTTTTTATAAGTTCCCACAGGTTTACAATTATATGGATTCCAGGAGACTTTCTTGACCCACCTTTCTTGACAGCCAGATAAGTCAGTAAAGACTCAGAAGTGAACCACACTGGTTTGGGAAATAGTTTGAAACAAGAAATGAATCACAGGAAAGGGGAGACGAGAGAGAGAGAGAGAGAGAGAGAGAGAGAGAGAGAGCTGTTTGCCTTTCCTTCATCAAGGAGAATGAAGTTTTAGTATTCTGCCAGAAAAAAAAAACAGGGAATTTAGCATTTATACATTTTCCCCCCTCCCACTTGTCAATAACTAAATATCTGTTTCAAAAGAACACTTACAAAGCATACTTGCTGTAAATTTTATTTCATAATGACCCCTTGCAAGGAACAAACTTCCTGTTACTTCACTCAAAAACAAACAATGAACATTAATACTCTACACTTTAATGCTACTGGAACTGAATTGCCTATACCATAATAAAATCTCTTATTTATTTATTTTGATTTTTTAAATTTTTTAAATATGAAAATAAAATAATAAAATTTAAAGTTTTATGAAGTAAAATAATGTGCATTTTAGAATTAATTACTTCATAACATTATTAAAAGTGACATGCTTTTTAAATGTTTTTTCATTTTATGTTGACAAATATTTAAATTGGCGACAAAATAATGGTTATTGGTCTCTGGGAAGTTAATTAGAAAGGAGATTTATACACAGAAAAAAAGAAAATGGGCATCTTTTAAACTTGAGTACATCACCGCTCTCATTATTATATATATATATTTTTTGGCTTTTTGGGTCACACCCTGTGGTGCTCAGGGTTTACTCCCGGGTCTGTACTCAGGAATCATTCCTGGTGGTGTTTGGTGGACCATATGGGATATTGGGGATCCAACTGGGTCAGCTGCGTGCAAGCTGCCCACTGCACTATCACTCCAACGAGTGTTATATTTTTTGCTTCATAAAAGGAAGCATTTTCAGAGGACCAGTTTTTGAAACAATGTCGTTTCAGTACAGAAAGGTAAGGGAAGTTTACAAGAAGACATTCTATAAAACTAAACAGCAGACTATTGATTTACAAAATGTATTTGCTCCAAGCGTGATGAAATTCAACATGAGTTTTGGTGGCCAAGAACTTTTCTAGCCCTTATGATAGGCATATTTGGAGACTTAGCGAAGCTTGATTCAGGGATCTGGCTGGGAGCTGTGCATTCCCAGATGCCTGTAAGGAAGCCCAGGCTCAGCTGTGGAATAGCTTCACAGATCCTCTCTTCTTTATGCCTCTTCCAGTGCCACTTAAAAAGAGAAATGAATATTGTCATATGCATTTCAAAATCTACATGCTGATTTGTTTTTCATTGCAGAGATCAATGGAGATACAATATGAAGACGTCGGACCTTAGTCTATTTTTTTAGTGATGGTTAAAAAATGGAAAGTGGAAAAATTTCTCCCTTTGGATCATTAACTGCAAAGACATTTATTATTCAGCCTAGGCTGAAGATCGAAAGTCCAAAGGTGGCATGTAAGTGAAGTCTAAGTAGTTAAAGTCTAAGTAACAAGATGATTTTCTGAATTAACAATTTAACAGTGTGCATTGGGATACTTGAGTTCATGTACATGATTTCTAGGGCAGACTGAGAATTCAGATGGCAGGTGAATTATTACACTCTGTATTTCTGGGAAAGAGAGAAAGAGAGCCAATATAAAAGAGAGATCTCTGCTCATGCATGATAACTTTTTCATTATATGGATTAATACATGCACTTTTTAAAATTATTTTGACTGTATAAATAAGCAAGTAATGGCAGGTCTTTTTAACATATGTTAACATAAATTTGGCCACCCATGACAAAAATTTTACCAGCATGCAAATACATATGTTTTACTGAGATCTCTTTATACTAATTCTAGCACAGAAAAACAAAAAGGCCTTCACTTTTACATGATATAGAGCTCTATTTAAGAACTGCCTCAGCGATGTAGCTAGGAGCAGTAAAAATGAGATCTAAACATTATTGTGTATTCTACCTCAAAATATGTGCTTCTCACCTGCTTTAAATAACATTCTTTTCACTGAAAATGCACAGCTGGGGCTGGAGAAATTGTACGGCAGGCGGGGCTCTTGCCTTGTGTGCGCTCGAGAACCCGCAGAACGCCCACAAGCATCGCCGGGAGTGATCCCTGAGCACAGAGTCAGTAAGCTTAGAGCACCACTGGGTGTATGCCCAAAATAAAAAGTGCGAGGCTCTGGATATGGCTCAAAGAACTGAGCATATGATTTGCATTCTGGAGACCCAGGTTTGATTAATGACACGGCACGATGCTCTGGAGGATGCAAAATGCCAAATGCCAGTAAAAATGATGGGTCTCATTCTCCTAAAAAGCCTTGAATATAATCTCAGGGCTAGGATGAAGGAGACGTTACTGGGGCCTGCTCGAAGCAATCGACGACTAACAGGATGATTTGTGATTTGTGATGATAAGAACAGATTTCTAAAGATTTATTGTATGATGTGTGCCAGGAATTCTATTATGGGCATCTTGCAAACCATGGGCCTATTTCATTTTTTAATTATTTCTAAATAAGAAAATACATTTATTTCTTTAAAATAAATATATTTTCTTATAGAAATGCAGAAATCACGATTTATGAAAGAAAATTTTAATTTGGGTTGATAAAATCGTCATTCTGAGTAATATTGTTAAAAAAATAAAGAATAAGTCACAAACTGGGAGAGGATGCTTCTAAGTAATATATGAAATCAAGGACTTGTGTCCAAAATATATAAAGAACTGTAAGTGCATTGTCTTGTAATAAAACTGGGAACTCTGTTACAGTTTAAAAACTGTACCCAACTCACAATAAAAACATTGTTTTAAATAGTTTAAGAGGGGCAAGAGATATATTACAGAGTGTGGGCGCTTTCTGTGCTTTGGGATAGCCATGAATGAACCCTGAGCTCAGAGCTATGAGCAACCCCTGAGGAACCTGGAATGTGGCCGCAGAATACATAAATATTTTAAATAGGTAATAGATTAGAAAAGATGTTTGGCATAGGTGTTCAGTACATTAGTTATTGAGTAAAGATAGCAAAAGCTATCACTCCACATTTTCAGTCACTTAATCACTTAAGTCAGGTCATAGTAAACGTTGAGAGTGTTGATTTCAACAAGTGACCTCCAAAAGTTATCTGAGGGAATTCAAATTCTTCTAATATTTGTAAGGGTGGAGAATGATATGACGAATTTGAAAAATGGAGGAAGTTGTTCAAAGTTCTTATCAAATATGTACCATATGATCTAACTTTTTCATCTTAAATGAGTACACATATGAAAGAAAGCTAAAATCCTTTAAAAAGTGATTTATACAGCTACAACTTAGTTTTATGGACCCAAACCAGAAACAAGAAAATGAAAAACAACCTTTGAATGGATCGAATATGATGGATCTCAAAATAAGACACCAGTGAAAATCTTAAGCATTCCATAGCATGTACTACTGTCATTCCATTAATATAAATTCTAGGGAAAATTACTCTGTTTGATAGAAACAAAAGAGAAGTGGATGCCTGGCAAATGTGAGGGTAGAAAGATGTTGCTAAACAGGATCTCAAAGAAGAATAAGGTGATTTTCAAGTTGGAGCCTCTTATCTCCAGTTTGATTGAACCAGTGCCTGATAAATGAACGTATATCCAAAACTCGTCAAGTTGCACATTTAAAATACCTTAAGTTACTGCCCTAAAACTTATTGTTAAATAGTTAAATAGTTACTGCCCTGAAACTTAGTGAAACATCAGTCTGTCTTCTAAACTTAAGTAGGTTCCTTCGGAGCCAGAACTGACCCTCCCTGAACTGAAACCCCAGATTTGTCTGCAATCCTGATGACCCCATCCTTCTTTGCTGTGCCACTTCATCCTCCCCTAGGCTAGGGAATGGTCCTGTCAGTCATCAATCTATCCCCTAAATCCAAACTCTTGTAGACACACTGGCATCCTTGTGAAAACATTACTACATACACCTCTTCTAGAGGGGGGAGGGGGGATGTGGAACTCCTATTTCTCAAACAGTTGATAGCCTTAAATCTTAATTTACCCAACCTAATAACTAGTTGACAATTTGCTGGGCACACTGAATAACACAGTATGATAAGGAAAATAACCTGAATAGCAGATATATCATTCGTAGCAGTCTTTTAGAAACAACTAGGCAGATGAGTTCTCAAGTAACTGGGCATCTTAACTTCCACCATTATCATCTATAAAACATCTATAAGAACGGTGGGGAAACCAAAGAACTCAGCTGCAGTTGAAGATAGTAACAAAAATCCAAGCAAGTCCCTAAGACCATCAAAACTCTAGACTCCGGTTGATGAGGATCTAAAGTCAACTCTCAGTGATATGGCAATAGAAATTAAGCAAGAACTTTCCAGTGAAATTGAATAATCACTAGATAAAGAAATTCAACAAACTCAAAGAAAAACTTTCAGAGACTGAGATATCCCATTATTAGTAATAATGTCTCTAATGTCAGTGGACTAAACTCTCACATCAACAGGCACAGAGTGACAGGATGGACCAGGAGACAAAATCCATCCTTTTGCTCCTTACAGGAAACATATCTAAAATCACAGGATAGACACAGGCTTTGAGTTAAAAATAAAGCGATCATACAAACTAGTTGTTAACAAACAAAAAAGACCATGAGAGTCATACTTATATCAGACCAAATTGCATTCAACCTGTAGAAAGCAATTAGAGACGGGAATGTACACTGTTTATTGATTAAGGTAACAATAGACCAAGGAGTATTAATCCTAATTAATGTATAAAACCAAATGTTGAGTCAACAATGTTTGCAAGGTTTCACTCAAATACCACTTCTGTTATGTTTCATGCTTGGGAACATAACAGAAGTGGGAGATATCAACATGCCACTGTTACCCTATATATATTCACTAGACAGAATATAACTAAAGACAAAAGAGTCCTAACTGAGCAACTAGTAGAGCTGGGACTAATGGATTTATACAGAGCCTTCCGTTCTGAAAACGCCAAATATGTGCTTATCACTAGTATGCAAGGAACATCTTCAGGATAGATCACATTTTAGGACATAAGTATAACTTACATAAATTTACAAACATATGAATCATATCAAACATCCTATCAGACCACAATGCAATAAAAATATAATTAACCATAAGTATAAGGTGTGGAGGGGCTGGAGTGATAGCAGAGTGGGTAGGGCGTTTGCCTTGCATGCTGCTGACTCGGGTTCGATTTCCAACATCCCATATGGTCCCCAGAGCACCAACTGGAGTAATTCCTGACTGCATGAGCCAGGAGTAACCCCTGTGCAACGCCTGGTGTGACCCAAAAACTAAATAAAAGGAAAAAAAGAAGAAAAATATGTGGAGTAACTCTAATACATGGAGAATGAACAATATGCTACTACTATGAACTCACTGAATTGCTGGAGACAAGCTGTTCAGATACTTCACTCAATAAACTGCTCATAGGAATAGAGGGAGGAATAGTTATATGTATCCCATTCATTTGTATTGTGGGCCCCTATATTTACACATGGGGTACTGTCCTAAAAGATTCTTCTGTGAAGAGAATCTTCAAAGTCCTTTCTACCTGTGGTTCTCATTTCTTTGTCGTATCTTTATTCTGTGGGATTATTGCAAAAGTGTACTTATTCTTCTCACCATCTATCCCTGGTACTAAAGAAATAGCTGCTTCTGTGATGTATATGATAGTCATCCCCATGCTAAACCTTTTTATCTACAGCCTGAGAAACAGAGATTTAAAAAAACAAGCTCTAAAGTTGTTTGTTGGTAAGGTGAGTCATCAAATTAGGATGAATGAATTAACAATTATATATTTCTATGAACAAGGAAGCTATTGTTAAAACGATAATCTAAGAATAGATGTTCTGGGAGTTCAGTTGAAACTTTCTGCACACACATCTCAGGGAGGTTGGAATGTCTATATCAAACTCTGCTGACATAGACCAGGTTTTATTTCCCTGTCTGATTTGCAGTGCCTCTAATGTTTTTTTACCAATAGTTGAAGATTCCATGATTCCTTTTTTACACATATCTATATTGAGAGTGGGAGAGTAGTTAAGGAATGAGGAAGCAAGATCCTCCATATCTAAGAGCATCAAGAGAAAACAGAATTTCTCTTCTTAGGTTTTCAAGGTCAAGGAAAGAAAGCAGGTAAAAATGTCAAAGAAAGAAAGGCTTACATTAATAAGGTTTTCAATTGTTTAAATTCTGACATTTCCATTATAGACTTTTAATATTTTTTCAAGTAGTCTTTAGTATGAATTTATACTGGTCCTGAGAATGTCTTCATTGCCAGGAAGAGCACTTTATTGACAGGCTCTTCTCCATCAAGAATAACTGGGATTCCTTAGCTCTCCAGTACTGCTGAATGTGACCTATATAATAAATGTATGGTTTCAAATAAATTTGTTTCTCTTCTTAAATCAGTTTAGTGATGCTATTTTGAAAACTTTCTGTGTCTGCAAGATTTCAATTATTTCTTTGAAATTAGTTGGAATGGGGGTGCTAGAATTGTTTTCCATATTGATCCAAATGGCTATTCCAATACGTGCATACATGTGTAGAAATTGAACATGATATGCATTTTAACTTTATTCTCTTTGTTTATGTCTTGACAGGATAGTATAGGAATGGATGAGGAAATAATTAACAGCAAGTCATAACATTCTAATTAAAAATGTTATGGTGACATATCAACTTTAAAAGGTTCAGTGGTTGACACTGAGATCATATGTTTCAGTTCTATTGAATTCATTTTTGGGGTAGATGACTCATATCATTAGTATGATTGAAGCCCCAATGCCTTTGAACCCTGTGCTTCTTGTTCTCTTCTTCCCATCTTAATTACTTTTCCTCTCTGTCTTCTCTCGAAGCACTGTGGTCAAGGATGATCTAAGCACTCCCCTTTTATCTACAGTATTCTATATACCATAGATCAGTGAGTTCATTCTGTGTTTGTCTTTCTTCTTATGACCTACTTCACTTAACATATCTTCCACTTCTAACCATGTTGCAGCAAATTGCATGTTTTTACATCTTTCTGGCAACTGCACAGTATTTTATGGAGTATATATGCACTGTAATGTCCTCCCGTTGTTCATTGGTTTTCTCGAGCGGGCCCAGTAACGTCTTCATTGTAAGACTTGTTGCTATTGTGTTTGGCATACCAAATACGTCACAGGTAGCTTGCCAGGCTTTGCCATGCAGACAAGATACTCTTGGTAGCTTGCTGGACTCTCCAAGAGGGGCGGAACAATAGCACAGCAGCTAGGGCTTTTGCCTTGCATGCAGCCGACCCGGGTTCAATTCCTCCATCCCTCTAGGAGAGCCCGTCAAGCTACTGTGAGTATCCCACCCACACGGCAGAGCCTGGCAAGCTCACTGTGGTGTATTTGATATGCCAAAAACAGTAACAACAAGTCTCACAATGGAGACGTTATTGCTGCCCACTCAAGCAAATCGATAAACAATGGGAGAACAGTGCTACCGTGCAGATTATCTGTGACAACTCTTCTCCAAGCAAGCCTATTGCTGTATGGGGTATATATACCACATCTTTATAATCCATTTATCCTTTATTTGACACCTAGGTTGAATCCATATTTTAGCTATTGTACAAGCCAATGGTTAACAAACAACAACAAAAAGCTGGGACAACCATACATATATCATACCAAATTGCATTCAATCTAAAGAAGGTAATTATAGACGGTTATGGACACTAGTAATTGATCAAGGGAAAAACAGACCAAGAAGTTTTAACTCTAGTAAAGACTTACACACTAAACATTGGGTCAACTAAGTTTATAAACGGTTTGCTCACAAATCAAAAGAAGCATGTAACTGGCAACATAATAGAAGTGGGACACTTCAACACACCACTGTAACTACTGGATATATCCACTAGACAGACTAGCACTTGATCACTTGAGCACTTGACATCCCATTCATTACTCATCGATTTGCTTGAGCGGGTGCCTGTAATGTCTCCATTCGTCCCTGTCGCGTGCAGGTGTAGCCCAATGGTATCTGCTTGTTCTAGGAACACAAAGAGCCTCAAACCGATCATTCAGGGTCTTGACGAAGAAGTCTGACCATCTCGTAGGTGGGCGGCAATGCAATCTTTTGACATCCTTGGAATCTAGTTAGTAATGGCTCTAGTCCAGCAGTCGTCTCCAAATCTCATTACGTGTCCAGCCCATCAGATTTTTGACACCTTGGCAAACAAGACAGCGTTCCTCATTCTTGATCATCAACGGAGGTCAGAACTCCAGATTCTTTCTCTCATTTGAGTGAAACGTGATACTCCAAGCATAGCGCTTTCTATTCCTCTTTGGGAGACCCAAATAGAGTTCCATCCTGTTTTCGTAGGGCCCAGGTCTCTGAAGCGTATGTTAATGCAGGAAGAACAGTGGAATCGAAGAGGTGTGCCCAGATCTGGAGGTTCTTCGTCCTCTTAGCTATTTCTTCAATGCTCTTGAAGGTGTTCCAAGACTCTCTCTTCCTCCTGCACAACTCAAGCGCCAGGTCATTTGTCATGTTGACTTCTCAACCTAGGTCCACATAACTGTTGCATTCAGAGATGTTCATCCCGTTGAGAGTGAATGGAACGTCAGGAATGAGAGCATTTCTCATAAATATTTTCTTTGTGAGATTCAGCTGTAGTCCAACCTTTCCACACTCACGGTCAAAGTCGACCAGCATTTGTGCCGCTTGGCTGATGTTTGGTGTTATAAGAACGATGTCATCAGCGAAGTGGAGGTGGTTGCCAACCATCTATCTTCACTCCCATTCTTTCCCATTCCAGTCATCACATGACGTTCTTGAGGGTAGCACTGAAGAGGTGAAATGGTATCACCCTGAAGAACCCCTCTTGATGTCAATGATCACCTCCCTGTATAGTGGTGAGATCCTGGTAGTGAATCCGCAATAAAGCTCATGGAGGATCCTGATGTATTGACATTGAACCCCTTGTTTGGCTAGGGCCTCAATGACCGCTTCAGTCTCATCAGAATCAAAGGCCCTTTTTAAATCAATGAACGTTAGATAGAGTGGCATCTTGAGCTCCCTAGAACCCTCAATGAGCTTGGTTATTTTGTGGATATGGTTGATCGTGCTAAATCCTTTTCGGAAACCAGCTTGCTCGCATGGTTGTCCTTCATCTAGTGTTCTACCAATCCTATTCAGGATGACTCAAGTGAACAGCTTGTAGACAACAGACAGATCAGGTGACAGTTGCCAATGTCATGAATGTCTCCCTTCTTGTATAGTAGTACAGTCCTGCTGGTTTTCCTTTGGGATGGAAACTTGCATTCAGACAGGTAGCGTGTGAAGAGCCGAGTCAGTGTATTGATGAGTACTAATGGCAGGTTCTTCAGGTGTTCAGGTCTGACCTTGTCTGAGCCAGGTGCTGTTCACTTCTTTACTGACGAAATGGCATGTTGGATTTCAGAAGGGAGAACTTTGGGAACGACATATCCATCCTGCGGAATTTGGTATGTGGGCAGGTGGATGTGGCTATTGAAGATATCTGAGTAGAAGTCATGGATAATCTTCTCCATTGCCCTTCTGGAAGATCCATCAGGACTTTGGAGGGCAGTCATCTTGGTCTTGTAGTTGGTGAATGACAGGTGGGCATTGCAAATGCTTTTCCCAGCTTCGGCCTCATCTGCCAGCACTGCTGCTCTTCTCTCTTTGAGGTCTTCCTTTATCGCTTCTCTGCACTGTCTTGCAGCTCGGACATTCGCTTGTGGTTGCCTGAGTCTTGCACCAAGCCGTGTTGGTGCATGAGCTCGAGAGTTTTTGAAGACAGGCGTCTTTTTGTGGCTATCGCTCTCTCGGTGTTCTTCGCACAATCATGGAGGTGCTGAACCAGTCAATTGTATTTCTTGTCAATGTTGTCAATGACGACATCTTCCCATGTTGCAGCAATAATGCTAAAGAGCATCCAGTTCGTGGTCGTTCTGGGAGTTCTCTTAAACTTTGCCACCCTTTCTCCCTGCTCTGTGAAGTAGAATTTTGCACGAAGGATATGGTGGTCTGATCCCATTTGGAATTTTGGGACATTAGCGACATCGGTCACGCAAGACCTTCTATTGAATATGATGTGGTCAATTTCATTGTGGAACCGTCCACCGGGAGACTCCCATGTCCAATGTTTAGATTTGGCATTCTGAAATTGTGAGTTACCATGGATGGTTTTGGTCGACATGATGAACTCTCTCACCCTGTTCGTTCCATTCTAGGTCATGGGTCCTGATGTGGAGTTCTTCAGCTGATCTTCTCGGTCCTATCTTGTCATTAAAATCACCAACAATGATCTTGTAGAAGGTGTGGTCTTCTTTATAGAACTTCTCCAGCTCCATGTAGAACTTC